>JXCR01137327.1:80023-94653 GCA_002079205.1 Phalaenopsis hybrid cultivar | reverse complement strand
CCTCAGGAGTACTGATGCATCAGTACTCCAATGAGGGGGTGCCACGTAGACAATGGTCCCACCGTGGTGCCTACGTGGCACCCCTTCATTGGAGTACTGATGCATCAGTACTCCTGAGGTAATATTTTTTCAGCCCTAAGAGAGATGAAAAGCATTTATGCTTAGTTGGAATTAGAGATTATAATGAAATTATGAATTAGCTTGTCGGTCACCTATTAACTTAGATGGTGCTAGAAACGACACCGAGGACCCGGTTCCATGTGGCCGGTAATAGTTTAGCCAATCATGCAAACATTTTGTTAATAAATAATTAACATTTACTATTTATGACGACATTGTGGACCCAACAGTACTCTATGAAATGTCCAAATAGTCCTTTAATTGTTTACATGTAGACTATAAAACTGTAAAATTAATTTAAGGACCCTTTAAATTAGGATTAAAATAATCTCAGGACTAAATTGACTTTTTTTATGAATTCATTATTCGATCACTCTATCATTTATGAAATCCACAAATGACAAATAACAAAGTTAAAACTTTTTTGCAATAGTAATTCATCGAGGGACTCATTATCATTATTTTTCCAATTAATTTTAATTTTAACTCCTAAAATTGCGCTGTAATTTCAATGAAGTTAGACTAATTTGGGATTAATCAGCTTCAAAAACCCCAATTAATTTAGCAAAATTCATCTGAACAACTGGTTGAAGCTAACGGAAAAAATTTGTGTGCGATAGAGGTACGCAGTGCTGCGTGCGATATTGGGGTATACCGAGGGTACAAGGGGATTACGTCCATGGTATAAGCTCTTGTAACGTCCGTGTAACCTCTTAATATATGATAA
Organism: Phalaenopsis hybrid cultivar; assembly: GCA_002079205.1. NCBI lineage: Eukaryota > Viridiplantae > Streptophyta > Magnoliopsida > Asparagales > Orchidaceae > Phalaenopsis > Phalaenopsis hybrid cultivar. Next base: position 93,806 of record JXCR01137327.1, on the reverse strand, counting down.
CAGAAGCGAGAAACTTATTTTAGGGTACATATAGGTTAGAAGAAGTTACAGGGAGGTTACAAGGGGTTATACCGCGGATGTAACCCTTTTGTACCATCGGTATAACCCCAATGTAGCACGCAGCGCTGCGTACGTGTATCGCACGCAATTTTTTTTCTGAAACTAACACCCCATCTTTTGAGAATTTAAATGTGCTAGTAATTCATTGAGGAACTCATTATCATTATTTTTCCAAACAAATTTCATAATCTACACACAAAACAATATTAAAAAAAAAATTGGCATAAATTATATACTTAATTAAAGATAACTCAAACTTAAAAACCAAAATTAACCCACAAAATTCGGCTTCCACATTTTAATATATTCAACAAGATTACATAAGAAATTGATTAAATCAACTCTCTAATATTGGGAAAAAAATTGCGTACGTCAATCGTACTCAGAGATGTGTACGTAATAGGGTACACGGGCATTATACGGAGGTTACATGGGGGTTACAAGCTTGTTATAACTTCCTTGTAACTTTCGTGTAACTCACCTGTAACCCGCGCTTTTATTTTATCCATTGGGGTTACAAGATTACAGCGAGGTTACACGAGCGTTACACAGGAGTTATAACGGACCCTTTGTAATCCTCATGTAACTCTTATAATCCTCCATGTATCCTTTTACGCATGTAACTCCTGCGTACCTTGATAACCAATTTTTTTCCGNCACCGTGGTGCCTACGTGGCACCCCTTCATTGGAGTACTGATGCATCAGTACTCCTGAGGTAATATTTTTTCAGCCCTAAGAGAGATGAAAAGCATTTATGCTTAGTTGGAATTAGAGATTATAATGAAATTATGAATTAGCTTGTCGGTCACCTATTAACTTAGATGGTGCTAGAAACGACACCGAGGACCCGGTTCCATGTGGCCGGTAATAGTTTAGCCAATCATGCAAACAATTTGTTAATAAATAATTAACATTTACTATTTATGACGACATTGTGGACCCAACAGTAGTCTATGAAATGTCCAAATAGTCCTTTAATTGTTTACATGAGAGTAGTAGATTATAAAACTGTAAAATTAATTTAAGGACCCTTTAAATTAGGATTAAAACAATCTCAGGACTAAATTGACTTTTTTATGAATTCAGTATTCGATCACTCTATCATTTATGAAATCCACAAATGACAAATAACAAAGTTATAACTTTTTTGCAATAGTAATTCATCGAGGGACTCATTATCATTATTTTTTCAAATAAATTTAATTTTAACTTCTAAAATTGCGCTGTAATTTCAATGAAGTTAGACTAATTTAGGATTAATCAGCTACAAGAACCCCAATTAATTGTGCAAAATTCATCTGAACAACTGGTTGAAGCTAATGGAAAAAATTTGTGTGCGATAGAGGTATGCAGTGCTGCGTGCGATATTGGGGTATACCGAGGGTACAAGGGGATTACGTCCACAGTATAAGTTCTTGTAACCTCTGTGTAACCTCTTAATATATGATAACAGAAGCGGGAAACTTATTTTAGAGTACAAATAGGTTACAAGAAGTTACAGGGAGGTTACAAGGGGTTATACCGCGGATGTAACCCTTGTATCATCGGTATAACCCCAATGTAGCACGCAGCGCTGCGTACGTCTACCGCACGCAAATTTTTTCTGAAGCTAACACCCCATCTTTTGAGAATTTAAATGTGATAGTAATTCATTGAGGAACTCATTATCATTATTTTTCGAAACAAATTTCATAATCTACACACAAAACAATATTAAAAAAAATATGACATAAATTATATACTTAATTAAAGATAACTCAACACTTAAAAACCAAAATTAACCCACAAAATTCGGCTTCCACATTTTAATATATTCAACAAGATTACATAAGAAATCGATTAAATCAACTCTCTAATATTGGGAAAAAAATTGCGTATGTCAGTCGTACGCAGAGATGTGTACGTAATAGGGTACACGGGCGTTATACGGGGGTTACATGGGGTTTACAAGCGTGTTATAACTTCCTTGTAACTTTCGTGTAACTCACCTGTAACCCGCGCTTTTATTTTATCCATTGAGGTTACAAGATTACAGCGGGGTTACACGAGCTTTACACGGGAGGTACAACAGACCCCTTGTAATCCCCATGTAACTCCCGTATAACCCTCCGTGTATCCTTTTACGTACTTAACTCCGCTTGAGATAATCAATTTTTTTCCCNTGATAGTAATTCATTGAGGAACTCATTATCATTATTTTTCCAAACAAATTTCATAATCTACACACAAAACAACATTAAAAAAAATATGGCATAAATTATATACTTAATTAAAGATAACTCAACACTTAAAAACCAAAATTAACCCACAAAATTCGGCTTCCACATTTTAATATATTCAACAAGATTACATAAGAAATTGATTAAATCAACTCTCTAATATTGACCATCAGAAGCGCGGGCATTCGGGTGTGAGCGAATGGTCACGCTTAGGATCGCGGCAATAGTCGTATACGAGCGAGCGGCGCTGCGCCCACTGCATGGCCGCGCGCTGAGGTTGGCTGAGCCCGAATCCCGCCGGAGAAGATGCCGGCGGACGGCAAACCGGCGGCGAGGCGGCGGTGCAGCCGCGTGCAACGAAGCGGGTGAAGCGAGCAACGAAGGGCTGGAAGCGGTAATCGGCTCTGTACTTGCCGTCATCCGTTGCCCATGAAGAAGCATCCCAGATGGATCCGTATACCCACATCGGCCTGCGAGGGAATGTCCACGCGCTCCACTTCGCGTATTGTCGGATCGGTATGTCGTCGACGAAGAAGCTGCTTGTTGGATCCAGAACATGGACACAAGGTGTTTGTTAGAATGCCTATTTGAGCCATACATTTCGTACGAATTTGAATGACGAANCGAGACGGCGGTGCAGCCGCGTGCGACAAAGCGTGTGAAGCGCGCAACGAAGGGCTGGAAGCGGTAATCTGCTCTGTACTTGCCGTCATCCGTTGCCCATGAAGAAGCGTCCCAGATGGATCCGTATACCCACATCGGCCTCCGAGGGAATGTCCACGCGCTCCACTTTGCGTATTGTCTNGGCTCTGTACTTGCCGTCATCCGTTGCCCATGAAGAAGCATCCCAGATGGATCCGTATACCCACATCGGCCTCCGAGGGAATGTCCACGCGCTCCACTTCGCGTATTGTCGGATCGGTACGTCGTCTACGAAGAAGCTGCTTGTTGGATTCAGAGCATGGACACAAGGTGTTTGTTAGAATGCCTCTTTGAGCCATACATTTCGTACGAAATTGAATGACGAATTTTGGTAATCTTTTTATTATTGAAATCTATTTTAGATAATGTTCAAGTTGATTCGGGACTGAACTGACTTTGAACTTCAGATTCCAAAACAATAGTGCTCGTACAGACTCAGACATGTTGTCGCATCTGATGCTTTCAAGCTATCCTAAACAGAAAAGGCGCAAGATTTCAGCCCCAAGACTACTTGACGGACGAACCTGACACAATTTATTGCACATATCTGCCTCATGTACCTCTTGCTATAAGTAATCAACAGCGACAGCAATAAAACGCCAGGAGCAATTAAAAGGTCTCATTTTTACATTTCACTTTCGCTTTTATTTATTTATTTTTGTGAATGATGAGTGTTGCGGGGAGTGCTAGCTGTGAGTAATTAATATTGTTTTAATGTTAAAGCAGATCTAAAGATTTCAACATCTATGATGACCACTTACTTTCAATTTAGATCCTACGCAAATTTTGTCTCATGCAACCCTCTACCTTTGGAATTGATTGACCTTTTCACCTTTGCCAATTTCCTCAAGAGCAGTCCTATTGTCTCCAAAAAGAAAGGATAAAAATATTATTTTGACCATTTTGTGGAGAAAAAAAAATGGTTTTTTTTTTTTTGTGTATATATGTTTTGGGAAATATGATTGAATCTTCTAAGAGGGAAAGATCTTAAACTTGCATTAGTTTCAATCAAAGAGAGGCAGTTCNAAGAGCAGTCCTATTGTCTCCAAAAAGAAAGGATAAAAATATTATTTTGACCATTTTGTGGAGAAAAAAAAAATGGTTTTTTTTTGTGTATATATGTTTTGGGAAATATGATTGAATCTTTTAAGAGGGAAAGATCTTAAACTTGCATTAGTTTCAATCAAAGAGAGGCAGTTCCTTCTAACCTGCCACCCTGTTTATTTCCTCTGGCCCCATGAAATTAATCCAGAACACACACTCTAACGACAAGTACATATTTTATTCCAAATTGATGCAACCCTGAATTAATTTCATACTTACATGATTTCCCTCGGGTTCCACAGAATTGCATAGTTGTGGAAGGCAACCGTCNCTCTAACGACAAGTACATATTTTATTCCAAATTGATGCAACCCTGAATTAATTTCATACTTACATGATTTCCTTCGGGTTCCACAGAATTGCATAGTTGTGGAAGGCAACCGTTNGACAAAAAGATAAAATTGCAGATTAAGAAATTTCAAAAGTTAAGAACAAAGATGTTTTCAATCATGGAATTTTTTTATAATATTTGTTATATGACTCTCAATTGGTTAACTAAGGCAATGACAAATTTGTGATTTTCCTAGAAGCTTATAGGGTGAACCGGGTCTACTTGGGAGGCCTCATCTTATTAAAAATAGATGAGGGAAGCTTGTAGAGAGGGTGTGTGTGAATCACAAAGAAGAGGAAAAGAACCATTCCAAGAAGAATAAGAAGGGGAGAGACTTCAAGAATTGAGGGGTCTTAAGATCTTGTATCGAGATAGTTTCGAGGGAGAGAGAGATCAAGAGGATTGCTCATTCCTCAATGTAAAAAGATGTCTTATAATTCTTTTGTATTGTCTTAGTGATTTGATTGTTGATTTCCTCTCGTGGATGTAGGTCTATGGACCGAACCACGTAATTGGTTGGTGTCTCTTGTGTTCTTGTGTTTATTTAGTTCTCTGCGATTTTCTGTTTTCTTGCTTGTTCTGGTTCTATTTTTTCTTCATCTTTGGCTACAGCCAGCTACAAGAACTGAAAGATTGTCCAGTTCTTTAAAGCATTGCAGGTTCTTGGTGTTCTTGGTGATCAAGAAAAGTTCAGCTGCATGATTCCTTTGGAATTATCTCTTGGTGTTCNATTATAATGAAATTATGAATTAGCTTGTCGGTCACCTATTAACTTAGATGGTGCTAGAAACGACACAGAGGACCCGGTTCCATGTGGCCGGTAATAGTTTAGCCAATCATGCAAACAATTTGCTAATAAATAATTAACATTTACTATTTATGACAATATTGTGGACCCAATAGTACTCTATGAGAATAATTTTTTTAGGTCAGCTCACTTCGAGCATGAGACTTTTCGATGCGAAAAAATATGTTCGCTCATTGTGTCATCATCTCATTCACTGAAAGAGAAAATTTTAAATGGATCAAAATCATAAAAGTTTTGATATGTTTTGGCGTCAAGAGTATATAAATTATAGTTGATTAGGCATACATTACATTAATTTTAAAGCGAATTTAATGATTAGTAAATTTAATTAGCCTATCCTTTCTTCAAGATGGAATATAGTTAAAATTTAGCTTTTATTAACTTAGTTTGTAATTTTTTTGTATTATAATTAGCCTAAGATGGGATTTTTTTTATGTGCCACATTTTTTCAATATTGTAAAATAAGTTGATTTTTATTGCAAATTGTGATTTAAAATTGCATATTAATTCATCAAATGTATGAGAAATCCTCTATGACCATCCGACTTAGGATATATATTATATGTCCATATTTTGCTTTTGAATTATCATTTAAAATTTTATAACAGAATGAAATGTCTAAATAGTCCTTTAATTGTTTACACGAGAGTAGTAGATTATAAAACTATAAAATTAATTTAAGGACCCTTTAAATTAGGATTAAAACAATCTCAGGACTAAATTGACTTTTTTTATGAATTCACTATTTGATCACTCTATCGTTTATAAAATCTACAAATGACAAATACCAAAGTTAAAACTTTTTTGCAGTAGTAATTCATTGAGCAAAATTCAAGGAAGTTAGACTAATTTGGGATTAATTAGCTTCAAGAACCCCAATTAATTGAGCAAAATTCATCTGGACAACTGGTTGAAGCTAACACCCCATCTTTTGAGAATTTAAATGTGATAGTAATTCATTGAGGAACTCATTATCATTATTTTTCCAAACAAATTTCATAATCTACACACAAAACAACATTAAAAAAAATATGGCATAAATTATATACTTAATTAAAGATAACTCAACACTTAAAAACCAAAATTAACCCACAAAATTCGGCTTCCACATTTTAATATATTCAACAAGATTACATAAGAAATTGATTAAATCAACTCTCTAATATTGACCATCAGAAGCGCGGGCATTCGGGTGTGAGCGAATGGTCACGCTTAGGATCGCGGCAATAGTCGTATACGAGCGAGCGGCGCTGCGCCCACTGCATGGCCGCGCGCTGAGGTTGGCTGAGCCCGAATCCCGCCGGAGAAGATGCCGGCGGACGGCAAACCGGCGGCGAGGCGGCGGTGCAGCCGCGTGCAACGAAGCGGGTGAAGCGCGCAACGAAGGGCTGGAAGCGGTAATCGGCTCTGTACTTGCCGTCATCCGTTGCCCATGAAGAAGCATCCCAGATGGATCCGTATACCCACATCGGCCTGCGAGGGAATGTCCACGCGCTCCACTTCGCGTATTGTCGGATCGGTATGTCGTCGACGAAGAAGCTGCTTGTTGGATCCAGAACATGGACACAAGGTGTTTGTTAGAATGCCTATTTGAGCCATACATTTCGTACGAATTTGAATGACGAATTTTGGTCATCTTTTTATTATTGAAATCTATTTTAGATAATGTTTAAGTTGATTAGGGACTGAACTGACTTTGAAATTCAGATTCCAAAACAATGGTGCTCGTGCAGACTCAGACATGTTGTCGCATCTGATGCTTTCAAGCTATCCTAAACAGAAAAGGCGCAAGATTTCAGCCGAAGACTACTTGACGGACGAACCTGACACAATTTATTACACATATCTGCCTCATGTACCTCTTGCTATAAGTAATCAACAGCGACAGCAATAAAACGCCAGGAGCAATTGAAAGGTCTCATTTTTACATTTCACTTTCGCTTTTATTTATTTATTTTTGTGAATGATGAGTGCTGCGGGGAGTGCTAGCTGTGAGTAATTAATATTGTTTTAATGTTAAAGCAGATCTAAAGACTTCAACATCTATGATGACCACTTACTTTCAATTTAGATCCTACGCAAATTTTGTCTCATGCAACCCTCTACCTTTGGAATTGATTGACCTTTTCACCTTTGCCAATTTCCTCAAGAGCAGTCCTATTGTCTCCAAAAAGAAAGGATAAAAATATTATTTTGACCATTTTGTGGAGAAAAAAAAAATGGTTTTTTTTTGTGTATATATGTTTTGGGAAATATGATTGAATCTTTTAAGAGGGAAAGATCTTAAACTTGCATTAGTTTCAATCAAAGAGAGGCAGTTCTTCTAACCCGCCACCCTGTTTATTTCCTCTGGCCCCATGAAATTAATCCAGAACACACACTCTAACGACAAGTACATATTTTATTCCAAATTGATGCAACCCTGAATTAATTTCATACTTACATGATTTCCCTCGGGTTCCACAGAATTGCATAGTTGTGGAAGGCAACCGTCGGATCAAACCATAGATGAAACTTCATCTCCCTTCCTATGATCCTCCCATCGCCGCTCCCTAGCACGTACACATTCGTCTGCAGAGTGTATGGCTCGCCTGGCTTCGTCCCCAGAAACTCCATATCGACCTCATCATGGAACCCGGGATGCGCCTCATTGTTTGATAGCTAAGCGAAAGAAAGATGGGAAATTTAATCATTTCCAAGCTTACGATTTGTGAAAGGAATTAGCTTTTTCACTTACATAGAAGGCCGTTATAACTCCTGCAGTGTAGCCCCTCTGAAGCTTGATTGAAGCTGCAAAATACCCACTTCGAAAAGCTCGAATCGACTTGAACCCGCTTCCTGGTGATTGTTTTGCAGAATGAGGAACTAATGCAGTGGCAATGATGAAGTTTGTAATGGCAATGTGAAGAATGTGGCACCTGAGTTCCGATCGAGCCAGATGGTGAGTGAGGATTGGTCAGCAGAGACCCATTGGTGCTGAGGCCCCCAGAGATTAGTGAAGCCATGATTGAACCTCACTGGTCTTGAGCGCCAGCTTGGATAGAAACCAGGAGAGGGCTGAGCATTGCTGCTGTGAGGGAGTGGAAGAAGAATAGAGATGCAGAAGAAGAGGAAGAGAGCCATGACAGGTGGAATAGATGATGCAGGAAGGGTCACGGGTGTGATTAAATGCGAAGAAATGGAGAAGAGAAGGGTCCCATTCCACAGAAGAGATTGATTGCTAGGCAACATGGCTGTTGGGAAGCAGACAAAGCAGGAAGGCAGCAACTTTTACAGCGAAGGGAAGTCAAGAGGAAATTGTTGAGATATATTTCCTTTGAGAAAAGTTTGTGAGAAAAATACTTGGGGTAATTTATATAGGTAGAATGCACTTATTATTATGTATCTACATGTCTCACACAAATAGCACTTTGGTGTTTTTTTATAAAGTAATAACAGTGCTATTTTATTATGTGATACTACATATTCGAGTGATATGTGTGTAAATATGAAATTTTAGGTGTGAGACATGTAAATACATCAAATGTATGCAAACGCCTTGTTTGTAAAGATGAAGATGCGTTTTTGAAGGAGGAAACTCAAACTATATGCATGTTTTTTGCGTTAAGATTCGTGCTTGTTCTTGAATTATTGTTCTCTAGAATTCGAAGGTAAAATGTAGAAGTCCAACTGTAGGCTTTGTACTGAATTTCTGAAAGATTTCTATAATGAAGCTTTCGTATGAATTTTGTCGGCTTAAAAAGGGTAGATTTTAAGATAGATTCCTTTCTAGTAGTTATGGCACCTGTCTTGTTCATGTGCCTTTCGGTGGAGTCTTTCCTCCCTATTATTAAACTTGAAGTTAATTTTTAGCCCAATCATTAGTCGGTGGCTTGGTCATTTACATTTCTGGTTTATATATATATTTGCATGCATACTGCTCAATTTTTATATATTTATATGTCTAACACTTAAAATTTCAATTTTACATGCATGCGAACTTAACTTTGCATGAAAATATATGCTTCATTTTTTAAAATGAAAAATAGTAATATTTTTATGTGATATGAATGATTAGATATTTAAAATTTGAAAAACAAGGTGATATGTATGTAATTTTTTTGTTCTTGGAAGTTGGAAATGAAAAAAGGGATTTGATCTCTCACGCTGAAAATAATTCTAAATTATTTTTGTTATTTATTATCTATATTATTTATTTATATTTTGATTTGAAGTAAAATATAGTTGATATGTTAAATATATTCACTTATTTTTAAAAACATTTAAAATATTCAAAATCATTTTGAGTTTTTTTTAAAATAAAGATATTTATTTTCTTAAAACAAATAAATAAAAATATGCTAAAAGTATGTTTTAAGAGCAAATGAAAATACAAGTGATCGCAAATATATTTTATTCACATGATCTATATATATATATATATATATATATATTGGAACTTTCAAGTGTTTTTAAAGCAAGTTGGGCCGTTGCATATAAAAATACTTACCATATATACTAAGTAAACGACATTTGTCCTTTGAGTTCTATAGCTATTTCATATTCCCAAAAATGTTCAATAGCTATGATTAACGGTATTGTTGCTTGCAATTCTTCCATCCAAACAATTTAAATTTGATTCCACAGCAACGGTCATTTGCAACGGCTAGTTAGCATTCCTAAATTTGTCAATATATTTCTAGTTTTAGAATGTACTATAAAAGCCATAAAATTATAATATCAAGAAACAAAAGCATCGATCCAATCAGCTCAATGAGACTCACCTAAGCTCAACTAATCGAAGGGTTTCACCAAGCTCGAGTTAGTCTCAACTTTAGGACGGTTGTCTTGAACGAAGGAGAAGCTCATTTAAATCCGATCAATCAAATAACTTTTCCCAATTAATCGGTGGCTCCACCAATCAAGCTCATTTAAAGCACTGGCCCCAAATAGTTGTCCTCAAATATCACTCTTTCTTTATCAAAGTGTTGTCATATTTTCATGCATAAATATATGACTAAATATTAAATTTTATGTATCATATATGTAAATACATATAAATTTTATGATATTATCGGACTCAAAATTTTTCTAAAATTAGGAGAGTAAAAAAAGTTATGGAGAATTAAGTATTATCATCTTAAATTCCAGTGGTGCCTTTATAAAATTTAATGCTCATTTATTTATATGGAACTAGAATAACAGTGAAATGACAAACATATATTTGACATTTTCTCTGGTCGGTCAATCTTCTTTGGTCGGCCTTTGGTCGAGTCAGCCATCCGACTTTGCATGTCGGCTAGCCTTTCTTTGTTCCACCCTTGAGTCGATTGATCATTGAAGTTGGTCGTCTTTGAGTCAATCGATCTTAGCAGAATCTCGGGTTGGCCTGCCGACTGATCCTCATTTGATTGGTTTCTTCTCACTTTGGATATTCCCGTCTAACATGGATACTTCAATAGGTGCCTAGTCCAAGACTGATTATCTGATTGGTCAAAGACATTTTTGATGTGCATAAATGTATAATTTATGTAAATTTCTCAACAATAAAATGATGCACGTAAGGCTGCGGGATATATGCTAAGAATAAAAAATAGGGTTTATAAATGACTGCATGAATCTCCAAACTTCAAGTTCACGAAACTCATGTTGCCATTTTTTGAACTGCACGAACAAGTTAATAACTTCTCAACCGTCAGTAAATATTCATTTATTTAGTATTTTATAAACTATTTCATTAAATAAAACACTTATGAAATTTAATTATTTTTTAAATATTAATTAAATAATCCTCATATTTATTAAGTTACTCAATTTAAGCTCCATTGCTCCAATACTTTTTAAAAATATTTGCATAAATACCCCAATTCTTATGTATTACATATCTAACACTTAAATTTTAAATATAAATGGCATCTTATATAGACATGAAAATGTGCGTTTCANTATCTAACACTTAAATTTTAAATATAAATGGCATCTTATATAGACATGAAAATGTGCGTTTCATTTTTTTTTTAAGTTCAAATAAAGATATTTTTGATATGATAATGAAAAAAATGATTGTGTACAAAAAAAAAATAAATAAATAAGATACCAACACAAATTGCAATGATATTTCATGGGTAAAGGAAGAGATGACATGGTCTTGTGGGACCTACCAAGCGCAATCTAGGGTTACATGATCGATCAGCCAATTTTCTTCTTGCATTGCAGAAACGGTACATATCAGGCAAATAAGAGAAGAATTAAATCTAAAAAATCCAGCCGATTAAAGGTCGAGCCCATCATCTTCCAGCTCTTGTGGATTTGAAAGAAGCAATGGGTCATTCAACTTCAAGGCAGATAGCAAGGACGCTTAGGGAGTGGTTACCCGTCTTCATCGTCATCCGACCAAGCAGCCGCTCGGTTTAACGTAGCCGGGTAACTATAGCCACGACCCCCATAGAGTATTCATGCGTGTACTAAAATACCCCTGCCACACCTATTCTAGTGGTACAATGTATAAGTATATAAAGACTCATTTTTATAAATAAGGGTTTCATTTCACCAGTAAAAGGGGCAGCATATTTACCTGTGCTCTCTCTCTCTCTCTCTCTCTCTCTCTCTCTCTCTTATCCTCCATCACTCTATTCCTAAGACATCTCTCCAAGACAGATACAGATGCAACAGGGTGATATAAATATAAAAAGAAATAGTTATGTCGTAGTAAATACATAAGAATAGGGCGGCAAGTTTGTAAATTTTCCTACTTACAGGAAAGAGGCCAGCGTTGTTTAACTTTGATAATTGTTGCCATGGAAGACCAAAGGACGGGCCGAGAATAGTTCGAAGAGGACGGCCGACACTCTCTCAAAATCCGCGTACGATTCAGCGAGAGAAGGAGCTGGCCACTGCAATGGTTAGTCATCAATATTTCACATACACTTAGCTCGTGCATTTCTTATTATTTATTATAGCCACCCTTCTTTGTGAAATATTTAATTGCATGTAATCATATTTTATTATTACTAGTGAATTTTAGGTTCTAAACTATAATGCTCTAACTTCATTTTAATTGTTGATTCCGAATCCTTCTTGTGGGTCATGTCTAATGAATAAAGCGTAAAAAACAGAGTATGCTAATTCAGAGCAGCCAACAGTAACTTAGAGCAAGTATATTAACATTTTCCTGCCTGTTTTTGTTAAGATTGTGTAACCGTTTATTTATAGACAAATGAGATGTGGTTCGTAAATCTACATTGATACCCCTACTTTAGTAGGGAATGTACGAGGTGTTATGGATATTTTGCCTTGCTGGGGCCCAGAGATTTTTCGGGGTTCTTGGTGTGATGAGCTAGATGATTGGGATGAGGCTACTGGCCCTGTCAGACGACTATTCAAGTGGGGTCATCCGATCGGCTAACAATGTGGGTGTAGCCGATTGACCAACCTTATGAAGTTGGGTGGACAATGTTGGTTTGTCTGTCAGAAAAGTTGTTTAGTGGGAGTGTATATCACATGTCAACTCTAGCTTTAAAAGGACCTTAGCGGCTTTAGCTTCGCGGCTTTTATTGTTGCTTGATTTATTCTTGGGGGCCCTCTGGCTGCTTGAGTCGCCAGACTTTGGGTTGATGGATGTCTACTTGGATCTCACATGAGCTTAGTACCCTTCTATTTGAATTTTCATTTAGATTTAAATTATAATCATAATAAAATCATACATCATCTTTTATAATAATTTAATTGCAACTCCTACAAAGAAATGAATTTACTAGCACAGATGAGTCCTATGCTATGGTTTGAGTGCAATTGCACACCTAATTTAATATATATGTTTATGTCAATTACCTGACCTTACTAATTTAATTATTTTCACCCTCAATTTCACACATATAAAAAGAAAAACTCTCCATCATAAAAAATGCCCTCAATAGAAAAAATTATGGGATGATCGAAAAACTCTCATACAACATTTATGTATCTTTTTCATTTCAANAATATAATTTTTTAAATAAAATCTCAGTACTTGATGCAAAGAGTTTTTGAACATAATTTAAAAATATATAAAAGCTATACCAAATATCAAATATTGATAACCTCCAATAGTGATGGCCCTNGCAGACTCAGACATGTTGTCGCATCTGATGCTTTCAAGCTATCCTAAACAGAAAAGGCGCAAGATTTCAGCCGAAGACTACTTGACGGACGAACCTGACACAATTTATTACACATATCTGCCTCATGTACCTCTTGCTATAAGTAATCAACAGCGACAGCAATAAAACGCCAGGAGCAATTGAAAGGTCTCATTTTTACATTTCACTTTCGCTTTTATTTATTTATTTTTGTGAATGATGAGTGCTGCGGGGAGTGCTAGCTGTGAGTAATTAATATTGTTTTAATGTTAAAGCAGATCTAAAGACTTCAACATCTATGATGACCACTTACTTTCAATTTAGATCCTACGCAAATTTTGTCTCATGCAACCCTCTACCTTTGGAATTGATTGACCTTTTCACCTTTGCCAATTTCCTCAAGAGCAGTCCTATTGTCTCCAAAAAGAAAGGATAAAAATATTATTTTGACCATTTTGTGGA
>JXCR01137327.1:50338-63539 GCA_002079205.1 Phalaenopsis hybrid cultivar | reverse complement strand
AGACCTAGGAAGACTTGGGCTTATTGTATTAAAAATGATCTTAATTTATTAGAACTAAATGAAAATATGACACTAAATAGGACACAATGGAGAAAAAGGATTCATGTGGCCGACCCCACGTAGTGGGATTAAGGCTTTGTTGTTGTTGTTGTTGAAAACATCATTTACATCTCTGTTAGTTGAAACTTTACATATTATGAGACAAGCCTTCAATGTTTTAATTAAGGTTATTAAATGTTGAATCTCATCAAATCTAGTAAATCTTACACCTAATTAAAGATAAAATTGATTATTGTTGACCTCATTTTTGTGGGTCTTTCTTTCTTCTTCCTAGAACCTAAGATCTAGCTCTAGGAGTTTCCTATTGACTATTTTAGAAAATCAGCATTGAAACATGTCCCCTTAGAAATTCTAAAACACTTCCTATTTTCTTGTGATGTCTAGCATTTATGGTCTCAAAACCATCATCTTATGGACGAGCGGTTAAGGGCCATTGTGTGGAGACTCAAAGAGAAGTTCCCAATAGGATCTCAAGCCCTAGGAAAACATGATCATGACTTTATCGTCACACACACATACCAAATGCACAAAATTCACTAAGTCACACGAGATACGACTTCAATTAAGCCCATAGGATGGGTGAAAAATGCAAACTTCTCCAAACGACCTCCGATGACAAATTGGACTGCGCCGGGGCACCAATTTTAGTAGGAAAGGACACTCATATTGTCATATTTTCGACACGAGAAAATTTGCACGAAAATCGATAAATTCGTCAAAACGACTTCCGACAGTGAAACGGACTGCGCCAGCGCGTCCGGAACGTCAGAATTACTTAAAAATGATACCAATTTTGTTATGTTTTGATGCACAAATAAAAGACAAATTAAATTTTATTTTTCAAAATTATTGATATTTTTATAATTAATTATAATCTAATTAAAATCTAAACTCTATTTAGGTTTTCACCCGCACCCTTCATCACTTGTTCGACCCATTCACGGGTTCGAACAGGTGAAGCGCTCGACTCTCCCTCTCGCCCGTGCCCTAGCCCCCACGATGGATCCACGCGGCTTTCCTTTGCCGTTCTTGCTCGCGACTCATCTCCTCGAGCTCCCCCTTGACTTTTCAGCTCTCCAATCGCAAGGAGGTGAGCTGGCCGACGCTTCTCCTCCTTGAGACTGTACGCTCTCCCTCCTTATTGTATCGATTCCGTCCCTCTTGTTCTATTCAACCGTGATGCGGTGGTTGGTCGCTGATTTTTCCCCTTTCTTCTCTGCCCATAAAAAGCTTCTTAGATTCTCTGTGTTGGGTTGTTGAAAATTTTTGGAGAGAAAGGAAAGGCTGTATTTTTTATGTGGGAGGCTCTAGGGAAGAAAACTCTTCTCTAAAATCTGATTCTCGTGCGCTTGGAGTGTGGGGTGTTCGTGGCGTGCTGTTTTTATTGCCGAAAATCCTCTCTAAGCTATACTTTCGGGTGCCTGTGGTGTGGAGCATTCGTGGTTGTCGTTTCTTGAAGTCTTTAGGAGGAACATTTCTCTTGGAGTGGTTTTCTTGAAATTTTCTTTCATTTTTTTATCTTAAAACTGCTGAAAAGAGGTATTCTTCCCCTTCTTCTTATTCTATTTTATTTAGGATGGCATTTTGAGGCATCTCTATTCTCTTACAAAAATTAATGGAAGCATGACTTAGTTTATTCTGAAACTTAAACATTGATACATGATTAGATTCAGTAAAAGGAAAGCATGTATGGGCTGCCTCTATTCTTTTTGCTTGAAATACTTAGAAACATTATATTGGTAGCTTGGAAATGAAATTTATCCCTCTAGAAATGCATGTTAGAAGAAATTATCAAAGCTTTTATTATTGTTATTCATGCTTAGAATAAATGTTGGAAAAAGGTTGGTTCTAAAAGGATTTATTCATGTTTACCTATTGCCTATCATCATTTGATACAAAAGCTAGAACCCTCTTATCTTGAGGCCCGGTTTAGCCGCTATATTACTCGGTTTTGTCCATCTTGGGTTCGGTTTTAGTTGTGCAAGGCTGGATAAATGCTGGAATCATTGTTCTTATTTTTGCCCATAAATCGGGCTCGGTTTTGGATCATTTTAAAACATATAAATAGCTGGAATTTGGTTTCAAAGTTTCTTTCTTTTTTTTTTTTTGGTGGAAGTGGTTTCAGTTTTGCCCCTGTGTCGGGCTGGATTTAGCCCCTTTGCTGCTCGATTTTTTGCCCCTTCTTTGGGCTCGATTTTGGTTCTTCTGAAATGCATAAATGCTGGAAATATTTTCTTTGTTTGTTCTCCCATTTGGTTGAGCTCGTTTTGTTCCTATGTTGGGCTTGGTTTGCCCCCCCTAGACTGGGACTGGGTTTTGCCCTTTGCTGGGCTCGGTTTGGGCTCCTTTTTGGTGATTTATGTTGGCTGAAATCCTTGTTGTTTTTGGCCCCTTTGATGAGTTCAATTTGGGCTTCTTCTATGCTAGAATTAGTAGAAGTTTTGCACTTTTTTTTTTTTTAAAACCCATTTGATGGGCTTGGTTTCACCCTTGTCTGGACTCGGTTTATATCATGTATTGGGCTTGGTTTGCCCCCTATGCTGGTTTCGGTTAGCCCCTTTCTTAGGCTTGGTTTGGGCTCCTTTTTGGTGATTTATGTTGGCTGAAATCTCTTACTGTTTTGGACTATTCCTTGGGCTTGGTTTGCCCTTGTGTTGGGCTCGGTTTGCCCCTTTCTTAGGCCCGGTTTGGGCTCGGTTTGCCCCTTTCTTAGGCCCGGTTTGGGCTCCTTTTTGGTGACTTATGTTTGGCTGAAATTTCTTACTGATTGGTCCATTCCTTGAGCTCGGATTGACTCCTTTGTTGTGCATGATTTGGTTGGGGCCTCCTCTTTAATGCCCCCCTCCTCTTGAGATTTTTATTGGTAATCAAGTTTGTCATCCAAAAAAAAATGCATGAATTTCAATATCTAACTCTATGTGGGAGTGTTTGATATGAGTGTTCTCATGCTTTATATGATGAAAGTGGGTTCGATCTCAATGATGTATAATAGCTTGTCCATTCGCTCTCTTATGTATGTCAAATACAATATAATGGTAGTACTTATGGTGGTTCCTTTATGCTGCCTTTGGGACCTTCTTCTTGGCCCTTACCCGTAGGTCTATGTTGCCTTTGGGGCCTTCTTTTTTGCCCCTACCTGTGGGTTTGTGTTGTGTTGGGTTCCTCCTTGCCATCTGTGGCCGTGAGCTTCTTATATGAGGTTTGGTTTGGCTTGTTCTGACTCCTACCCGTGAGCTAGTTGGAGCTTGGTTGTGCGTTTTCTGGCCTTACCCGTGACCCTCTACTCTCTTTTCTGGCCTTACTCGTGAGCCCCTGCCCTCTTTTCTGCTTTACTTGAGAGCCTTACCTGTTGATCTCTTCGTGGAATAAGTTGGGTTGATAGCCATCCCTCTCTGTGGCTTTTGGTTATGAATATTTATATCGTTCTATATGGATAATTTCATGTTTATGCGAAATGAAAAGCTTCTAATGAAGGTTAGATTTAAGTGATTTTGATATTGACATGATTTTCTAGAAGGCTAGAAGGTTACCTCCTCTATTGGTTAGCACCCCCCTTTATTTTTGGTGAAATAAGAAAGACTCTTGAAACTTTATTCTAGGAAATCATGAAGTTGATATAGGTTGGATTTATGAAATGATTTGAAAGCTTGTGAAAGTGTTTGAAAAGATAATATGAAGGCTTGATAAATATAAACATCACATTTAGGTTCAGATTTGAACATAAAAATTCATATGAGTGATGGAGTTGTGAGTATAGCGTTATGATAATCTTGAGCCCATTTCAATCTATTTGAAACAAAGACTTTGAAAGGATACTCTTCATGAGTTGATCCAATCCTAAAATTTGAGAAAATGATGTCATTTTTGGATTGATTCCATGATCTTGGGCTCTCTTTTGAGGATTGTTTTACCCTTCTCATCTTTCGATCTTTTGGGTGAATCAATTCCTCATCTCTCTCATCCTCATTTTTGTTCTTTTTTTTTTTTCTTGTTTCTTGGTTCGATTTTCTGTGCTTATGTCCGATACATAAGTGCTCATGTATAGCCTTTTGTTATATGTGAAACCATCAAGCAAGGTCGCAAGTAGGGCGGCTTTGTTTTGGGGCGTAGGGCGATGATGACAAATGCACGCCGGTGGTAGAGCATAATGATATCTCATCCTACAACAACATGACTCAATTCTAGGACCTGATGAACTGTAGGATGAAAGTATCATTCACCGACATAAGACTAGAGGGGGACCCGTGCCTTCTTATGTTAATGGTAGTCCTAGGCCCAATGACACGATCGATTTGTGGACAACTATACTTTCTTTTAAAATTGATAAAACAAATTGATTAGAACTGATACAATATTTATAAAAATATTTTCATTATAAAATTAAAAACAACTTTTCTTCTGTATGCTTGAAATATATGTGCATGCTAAAATTTAAATTTTAAAAATATGTTACATTTGGGTTGTTCACTTGTTGATCACCAATCCTGGGCTAAGGAGTACGCTCCTAAGTTAGGTTCAGTAGGATATTCTTCTAGTGGAGTGATAAACTTTATACATCCGGGTGACTGAGTAGCATTCGACGTCCCTCGAGTACAAATATATATATTTGAGCCTAGCCCCGACCTGAGTGCTTGCGGTCCCCTCTTTTCGGACTTTTTCATATGTTTTTTTTGAAATTTTTGGACAAAACACTCGTGGTCTTTTCTTCGGGATTTCTCAGGGTTTTGACAGTTTTATTTAAATTATTACTCGTCGATTTTTCTGAGTCTTTCTTCGTGGATTTATTTGTCGATTTTCTCGAATTTTCCAAGCAATATTTCTTAAGTGACCCCAATCATTTAAGATGTAATTAATTATAGGGGTTTGCCTCTATAGAGAACTTGGAACTCAGGTAAAATAAATCCTATCTAATCCTGATATTAGGTAGGAGAACTTGTTGGCCTCATATAAAAATATTTCGCAGACCGAACGGATGTCCAAATTATTTAGTTTAGGTGATTGAGTACCTACTACAAGTGGTGTGTTTATTCTTCGGAATAAGTGTATTACTTATGGTATTGGGCTCAGTTTTCTAAACTATCCAAAATGTGAAACCCATTTGATTTTACCTATTTTAAAATTAAAATATTACTTTTTCAAAGATCAAAAAGACATATTTATATTTAAATTATTTTCATACCTTATAAAATTATATCTCCTTTTCAAAAACCATAAAATCATTTTCATCTTTTTCGAAAATAAAACGACCGACAATTATCACGTTCTAAAAATCAATATCTCAAGTTGATTAATGTTAATAAAATTATATCTCCTTTTCAAAAACCATAAAATCATTTTCATCTTTTTTGAAAATAAAACGACCGACAATTATCAAGTTCTAAAAATCAATATCTCAAGTCTATTAATGTTATTCATTAATTGCTTCTATGTGATCATTTTGGCTTCCTAAGCTCACCAATACTCACGTAATACACCAAGTTATCAGTAATTTACATTTTTCAAGGATCATCATTTTTAAAAATTCCCCAAAATGTCAATCGTGGTACTATATCACGATCACTTTGACCATCCATTGCTTTTAATGTGGTACCTCAACTTCAATTCCTCAAATTCTAAGGCTTCATTGTGCACCAAGCCCATTAATATTACATTAATGCTACTAGGAAGTATCAATCATAGTCATTGTAGCTTGTGTAGGTGCTCATCATTGTTGTTCCCTATTGTTTGATCCTCAAGACACTATAAACACCTCATAATCAACTCACCAAACGGGGTTATCAACTCATATAGACATGCATTCACTTGAACGCATTGGCATTTATGAAGCTCTCCGAAGTTGGTGGCTGGATTTAAAGCCATTCGTAAGTTTTCAAATCTGTTCATTGTTCTCTCTGAGTTCATTGAGGTTTGGAATTATTTTACTAAAACATACTATT
The DNA here is from genome assembly GCA_002079205.1 of Phalaenopsis hybrid cultivar. Lineage (NCBI taxonomy): Eukaryota > Viridiplantae > Streptophyta > Magnoliopsida > Asparagales > Orchidaceae > Phalaenopsis > Phalaenopsis hybrid cultivar. The sequence continues at coordinate 57,543 of JXCR01137327.1, read as the reverse complement.
ATTTAAGACAATATTATTTAACAAAATGTGTATTTCACGATTAACAATATGAAGAATCATATGTGATTTAATTTTATTGATATAAGACATAAAACTAAAGGACTCTAATCAAGAAATATTTAAAAGCAAGAAATATTACTATAACTTAGAAACACAATTACTTATCTTGATTTAACTTGTTTTTCTCATTTTTTTAGAAATCTTCCTATTCTTTTAGCAATCTCTTTGAGTTCTTTTGGTTCATTCATAAGTTTTCAAATTTTTTCGTTGTTCTCTTTGAGTTCATTGAGGTTTTAAGCACCTTTCTTTCCGAAAATCCTTGCCTGCCCTACTCATAAGCGGGAAGCAACGACGGGTTCGCTGGCGTATAGAGACCATAAATTCTTCACGCCTACCTGTTCATTTGGATCGCGCCGCTCAAAAATCTCACGAAACATTAGCTCGCTGGCTTCTTCTTCTGATCGCCTTGGCACGCAGTCGCGTCTGCAGGAGAGACAACGAGAGATTGCTGCGAAAGGAATCGACAATGAAGGAATAGAACTTCTGGCAAGCCGAGCCAATAAAAGAAAAAACCATAATGGCATACATCAAAAGGCTTCCTAAACTTTTCTATATTTTAAAAGTCCTCTTCTATCCTTATGTTTGTGCCATGCAGGAGCTCTATTTCACCTCTACCATTCATTTGAAACATTTTTTTTTATCCCAAAATATTTACTAGTTTCCTCAAATTTCTNCCACGAAGCGACGGTCGGGTGTAACACATTCGGAGGTTGGTGCAAGACCACTCCATGCACCTGACACAGGTGACACTTTCTAGCGGTATCCATGCAATCCGTTAACATTGCTGGCCAGTAGTATCCGAGTCTCTTAATCTTCATTTTCATTTTCGGCCCTGACTGGTGCGCTCCACACAAACCAGCGTGTACCTCTTTAACAATATCTTGTGCTTCGGTTGTGCCCAGACATCTCAACCACATCTGATCAAACGATCTCCTGTAGAGAACATTATCTGCCAAGGCATACGACAAAGCTCTTTTCGTGATCTGATATGCGCTTGACTTATCTTCTGGCAATTTTCTTGTCTGCAAATATCTATTAAAGGTCTGCGCCAGTCTTCAGATTGTCTGTCACTGTAGCTACTATTTCTTCTTCTTTTCTGAGCCTGTGCAAACTGTCGATGTCAATCTGTGACAAAATCTGACGTCCTTGTACTGTAATATCGACGGAGTCCTCCGGGGGACACGCCATTTCCTTAGCAAGTTTTGCTAGAGCGTCCGCCTGAGCGTTGCTTCCTCGAGGAATCCGGTATAAAGTTACGCTTGGAATCTGTTCCAACAACGTCATCGCATACTGATGGTATTCCGCTAATCTCTGCTTTAAGATCCTATACTGTCCGACGACCTGTTGAATGACGAGTTGTGAGTCGCCATAAATAGCAATGTCTGTTATATCCATCGAGATTATCATTTCCAATCCAGTAATCAAGGCTTCATACTCTGCTTCATTATTCGTGCATGGCTCTGTCAAATGGTAAGAAAATCTTAACATTCTCTGGTCCGGAGTGACGAAGATCAAACCAATTCCTGCTTTACCCGGTATGACTGTTTGTAATCCGTTATCCTTCCTGGCTGACGAAGCCCCATCAAAATACATTTCCTAACGTCGAGTACTGGACGGCTCTGCTTGTAGTATCTGTTCATCTGATAGCTCATCATCGAGAGGGGACCCAGCTGGGAGTGGGTGTGCTGCGATGAAATCTACTAAATTTCTGTCCTTTGATAGGGCGAAGGGGAACGAAAGTTATATTGAATTGCAATAAAATCATCGACCACCTTGCTAAACGTCCGGAAAGTGTTGGTCGGGTCATCAAATATTCNCGACCCTCACTGATCAAGCATATTCCCATCTTCCATGTACTTCGCTGTCACAAGGTGGCCTTGCGAGCTGGCCTGTGATTTTCGCCTGCACCCGAGTTTACAGAAATCATGAAGGCTTTCGGAGCTTGCATTACCCAGTTTTCTTGCCGGGCAATGACAATCACCATCAGATTGCCTTTTTTAGGAAGCATAGGTCGAAGTTGACGCGCCAAAAATTTTTGTCAGACAAGGCGGGTTTGTTAGCGACACATTATGGTCGTGTGTTGTTTAAGGACGACTTTGGACTTTCGATAGTGATCCATGAGATTTTTCTTTCTCCGGAATGATCAAGGTTTTGTAAGAGGCAAGGGAAACTTCAACAGCCGACCATCTCCCTTCAGACTACCGATGATAGAATATTACAGATGCTAGGATTTCAGGAACTCAAGGAGATACAATTCGAGACAACACATCTATGAGTTTATGAGTGAGGAGTTATTCTTTAAGGTTGAACTTTCATTCCACCCTAAACGATCCGCGACTGTGATATTAAAGAACTCTAGGAGGGGGCCCTCTGAGCTAGCCCTCATCTCGGAGATCAAAATTCTTGATGCTGTGTAACTGATAAGCATGTTTGTATTTGCCTGAGGCAACATGATTGTGTTATTTGTTGATCTTCATGCATGACACCGATCCTTGGAGGGGTCAGGAATTTGTTCACATCGTTGGATTGTAGGAGGGACGTTATGATTCCCTTATTGTTCAGACTTTTTATGCTGCAAGGNTATATATATATATATATATATCAAAGAATTGTATGGGAGATTGGGCTTATGTTATTTTGATGCAAGATAAATGAAGACCTACTCGTATCTTATAGACCGATAGATTAGAGGATTCTTCCCGACCACAGTGTCTCACGACACTGATCAGTGTGTCTTGTAAATAGATGGGCAGACAGATTCCCGATGCAGCTCTTTAACCGGGGATGACGTCGAGAGGTTGCCGAATTTTTAAGTGGATTTGGACTGAAAAATATTTTAGATTTAGATTTTACAAACTTGTAAAATGGTCAAAAATTGAATTATTTGAGCGTTTAAACTTACAAAAATAAAATAAAATATTTATTTGAAATTGGATTATCGAAGCCTACAAATGATTTTGAAAGTTTGAATGCTTTAAATGACTTAAATGTCATAAATTAGGAGGTTAAACTTAAATTAAAATATAAAACATCACAATTTAGGAGTTGAGCTTAACTTAAATTTTAAATATCATAATTTGTGGCTAAGCTTAAGACTTAAATGTTATTTTCAGATGATAAAATAAAAAATATAATGCATCAATCCTGCCACCGGGATAATGTGTTTGTTAGCGAACGGAAGTCGACCCGTTTAAAGCCCAAAAACAAAATTTTGAGTGATTCCAAAATCATATTATTGCAAACATTTGAATTTTTGAATGATCTCGAAGTTAAATGCAATATTTTAAAATTTGTATAAGTATTTCTAAGACTTATGAATAATAGAGTGGATACTCTTGAACTATATATACTTTAAGATGTTTATCTAAGCATGCATATTTTCAAAATTTTGCATGTACCTCCTAATGTAAAGTTCATATTAACTTCATAGCCTAAAATTTATGCAAGTCCTTAAAACTTATAAAATTCTTTAAGATAATCAAATATGAGAAATATTAACACCCACATGTGCTCCAACCAATATATTGAATGCTCAAATATTATGTTCAAGAATATTGCGCAGGCTAATCGGGCCGACTTGTTTATAGGATAGAGCTGTAAGTCCTACTCTACTAGTCCGATTCTCCTCCTTGTAAGAATTGGAGTTGATGAGTCCGACAAGCCCTAATAAATTTTTAAATCCTACATATAAGAGTTTATAAGTCCAAATCACCTAGTCCGATCTTTCTCTTACAAAAAAACAAAAGTTGGCATGAGTTAGACCTTGAAAAGATGAAATTAACTTCTCCCATTCAAATATAAAAGTTTTAAATGCTTTCCCTCGATGTGGTCGTGTTGATCTAAGGTTTCAACTGAATGGGTCAAACTTTTAAGTCAAAAATTTAAAATAATAAATTAAAAGTCAAGCTAAAATTCAATCACCTAAAAGCTAAAAGCAAATTTCATCCACCTTCCGCAACAATTTGTCGATTGTGATAAATTTCTGACTGACTTCGGTTCAGAAAGAGCTAATGTCATATTAAATGTATCCCTATATTCATAATCAGAGTAATTGCATGCTAGTATGGACATGACCCGAGTCTTTTGTCGCGTGGTTTGACCCTAATGCTCCACAAAGTAGCTGTTACGACCAGAGCTCTCTGACCTGATGATTGCCGCCAAATGACACCATATATTACGGTCACCGACGTAGCCCGTATGTTCTCCAATGGCTTTATACCTTTTGAGTTGTGAATCATAAGGGTATAATTGTTTTACATAAAACATGTTAGCTAAGGTTAACTTAAAATTTTCTTCTTTGATAAATATCTACCTCAGATCTACAAGGATATCCTGAACGACAAAACCCATGACTGCTAACAAGAATTCTTCTGTCAGGTTGGGTTGACTACTACTTTTTATTAAGTAAATCAGGGACCATCACGACACAAAATAACGAAACCATGAAATCTTGATCAGGTTTCGTTTTCATTTCCCCACCATCTGCTTTAAGCTTTAAAAGATAAATTTTACAATTTAAAATCTCAAGTTTGCTGCTATTATATGTTCAATTTTCAATTTTTAATGACTAGTCTTAATCGAAAGTACTCTTCCGTTATTGGGAGTAATTAATCATAGGGGCTTGCACCTATGGGAAACATAAAACCTCATATAAAAAAATCCTTCCTAAATGAGGGAGAAATCTTTGGGTAGTGTTTTATCTATAATCTAATCAGCTTTATGAAAATTCGACTTTTCAAAGCTCTATCTCAAAACCAAAAATTAAAGTAAATGCAAAGAGTTCATAAGGAGCGGTCGTGAATTTTTGGAGCCCACAGGTCTTCTTATATATCTCATTGATATGACCAAGCATGTGTTGTCATTTACTTTTATTGCTTAGTTCCAGCTACACTAATGGATTCAAACAACTCATTGTTCATTTAAATAGTGTCTTCAATGTTGCCTCGAGCTATCACCATTGTCTCTTTTGTCACATTCCACGAACTACTTATGAAAATAGTCGCATATCCTTACTTTGGAAGATTACTCACAAAATTCAAATTTCTCTTCAAATATGAAACATATCTACCTTCATTAATCTTTCGGAGTGATCGATTTATTTGACATCCTGATATCAACATCACTATTCCCTACAATAATGTATGCATTATTATCTTATAAATATACCTTTTTTAGATCATATTGACTGTAGTTTTTAAATTCTTCTTTGTTGGGACAAGCATGAAAAGAGACACCTAAATCTACTATCCAATATTCAATACTATCTAAGGAAAAAATAAGCGAGTCTCCTTGGATTTCATTAGTGGAGACATTTGTAGAAGACTTTTTATTTGAATCTACACCGCCAACATTCTTAGGAGTTTTGAAGTCTTTCTTAAAATGATTTCTTCTCGCTTTTCCAAAATACACGTGTCCTTTTCTTTTCCTGCATTGATTTTTCTCTCCCAGATTTGAATCTTTCTTAGCATATATTTCTATTCAGATTCATTCCTCTTCTTTCAATATTCTGAGTAGAATTTGAAGTTTCATAGCTCATCTTCTTACGAACTTCTTCATTCAGCACTAACTTGGCACCACTCTGATACCACTTGTTATGAAGAGATTAAATTACTATGAAATGTGGAACACTGAATGAGATCTATAACAAAACTTTGGGCAAAAGTGCACAAACACAAGATTACAAAAAAATATAAGAATATCAAGATTTAACGTGAAAAAACCTGAAAATGAGAAAAAATAACAAAGCCACACCACTCTAAAAATCCAACTATAAAGAAATGAGAAGAAATGTGCAGATTACACTAAACTTAAGTCTGTCTAAAATTCGTAACACTCTGATCGCACGAGAAAACTTGCAAAATCCAACTCCAATGCATCAAACATGCATACATACTCGTGAAACTGAAGACTTAATGTTCCAAACTGTAGAAATTCGATTGTTGTTGCGGCTGCGCCCCTCCTGGGCGCCGAGTTTCCTTTGACTTTGAGCCGAAAACATGGTGTTGCACTTTCACTGACGCTGAGTTTCTGGCGATGTCTGAAGGCAGGAATGGGCACTGCAGCACCCCTACTGGCTCCAGGTTCCCCTTGCCAGGTGCGCCTCCCCGGTTGCTGGGGCGCTCCACCTTGCCTCAATAAGGCTCTACACATAACAGGCATCCTCCACACTCATTGTACCTCTTAGAATGTTTGATCTAAATATGTTTGTGGGTGAAATTTAAACCTAACTTTCAATCACAGTTCAATCTTGAAAAGGAAAAGAAGAGATGGAAAAATAGATCTATGGAGGGCAGCTTCTAGAATTTTTTCTGTAGAACTGTCAACTTGTCTGCTTCTTCTTCGTAACCATCCGGCTGTTTGTCATCACAATAAGCATGTCTAATTGGTGATCACTATTGCTACTATAGAAAATCACTGAAAGTAAAAAATTGGCACTGTCGGCTTTACCGCAATTGAAAACTACAGATTGTTTGTAACAAAGACCCACCCAATGCATAGGTTTGGTGCAATCTTGAATGGGATTATCTTTTTTATTGATTTTATATCTGATTCTGCATCTTTATTGTTGTTTATTTTTAAATTAACACAATGCTTGATGATGATTTTATATTTTATTTATTTTTTCATTTATTACTCCTGCTTGCATTTCTACGAATGTATTTTTTTGTGTTAATTCATAAAATAGATATTGTTTCCTATTTTTTTTTGTCAAAAAAATTGTGAATTGAGCGGCACTTTTTAACAATTGTTTTTCTTTGCAGGTGACCCCACCATTTCCCACAGTTTTAGCAACTTGCCCTGTTATACAGTTTGAGGCAAGTACCCAAATGGCGACATGAACTTAGTTTACTGAATTTTATTCTTTTTTATAGATAAACAACACCTTTCCATTTTATATCACCCGCTTTTGGCTGTATGATTCTTTTGTATGGTAGAGGTGGAAATTGTGAAAATCATTTGTTAGTTAATTTGAATGTTAGTTAAATTCACAAAACTGTTTCTTGCATTACTAGGTAAAGCATTTCTTTTTATCAAACCGTGCTTCAATTCCTACAAAGATATTGCTGTTTATGCATTTTTTTAGGAATCATGTTTGCCACGGACAATTCCTGAACGTAAACAACAATCACATTTCAGCTTTGGTT
>JXCR01137327.1:31202-49253 GCA_002079205.1 Phalaenopsis hybrid cultivar | reverse complement strand
TCAATGGTTAGGTTACCTTCATTATGTTATAGAGTCGTGGATTTGAATCAGAAAAGTAGTCTTTATAATGCTGTGTAAGGTTGTATTAATGAAATTATCCTTAGACTCTATTAGGAGGGTGAAACATCGTAGCTCGGCTGTAATTGAGCTGAGTTAAGTCGAGTATATCATGAATTGGACTTATCTTAGTCGAATCATGAGTTGTTCATGTTCACTTCAAGCTTGAGCCAATTTTTCACATTTGTGTTTATACTTGGCTTGCTTAAATTTTTAATGTTCATACTTGATTTATTTATATTAATTAAACAATCTAAAATTTCAAATGATTACATGATATTTTACAAAATAAAAAAAATTATTTAACAAATGATTTTACTAAATTAATAAAATAAGAAGAAGTTGCATTATGCTTATATGCATATTGCTATTAAATTATAAAATGCTATTATTAAATATATAATTAAATAAGATCTAGATTAAATTTCATTTAAATAATATATCATATAAATCTAGATCATTTATTGGCAAGGTAGTTATTGGCAACAAACGAGTTAGATTATACTCAAATTTAGTTCATTTAATCTTTGAGTTTAAAAATATGCTCAAACTTGTTTATTTACTAATTTGAGAAAATATGATTGAGTATTAATCAAGTGCATTGGTTCATTTATAGCTCTCATTACAGCCTTTGGTTGGGTTGAGTCCCATCCACTAGTAGATGGACATCTATTATCTCAAAAGCTTAAGCTAATAGGCGATGTAGTATTTGTTAGGAAATTATTCTTCCCAACCATCACTTATCAACTACAAACCATCTCATTAAATTGTATTTTCCAATCACTATGTATCGTGTAGAGAAACTGCTTCTACTTCTTAATAAGCTACACGAGAATTCAACAAGAATACACATCTATGCTTTAACAATTTTTTTCGCCAATTGAACTTTGTAACGTTGCATTTCAATTACCNTGGCCAATTGAACTTTGTAACGTTGCATTTCAGTTACTAGGGGATGAGGAATCGAACATCCAATGAGTGGGAGAGGAAATGAAGAGTTGAGCAAGTGGGGAAAGGAAACGAAAGGAGATGAGGAAGCCGAAGAAGGGGAATCAAATAGTTAGGAAGGTGAGGCGAAGAGTTGGGAAACCAAAGGTTACTTTCGCCTTATAGAGGAATGCGCTTGAGAGAGGCATAGGTGAGAACGACTTACCTGAAGGTCGAGCGGCTCTGCAACTAGTGCCTAGGCTGATTTAAAGAAAACGAGAGAGAGGAAGATCGCGAGACGTGCGAGTGCAGAGGAAGAAGCTGTGTAGAAGAAGAAGCGTGTGTTGAAGCCGAAGGAAGAGAAGAGCAGTGGAAGGAATGAGGCGGCAATCGCAATAGCTGCTCGTGTGGGAGGGATTCAAAACCAAATCTATCTCCTGTACTAAGGATCAAAATCACGCACGAGGGAGGAAAATCTTCTTCTCGCGTGATTAGTACTCTANTCTGTATAATTTCTGGTTGATTAACCTCTGGAGAGGCTACCTGTTGTGGTTGAGACTGTCCCTGAGTTGCAGACATTGCAGCCATGGCAGCGGCCATCTCCTCCATTCTTTTCTTCATTTGGTTGATTTCTTCATCTTTCAGGAAGATAGCCCTTTGCAGCTCATCCGCGGCGTTCCCTTCCACAAGTGGTTGGGCATCGCGCGCAAAAGAAGTGGCTCTAGTCTCGATGACATGAACGTCCATGAAGTCCTCCTCGAGGTAATCTTCGAAGTCTTCATTTTCATCACCCATGAGGACTCCATGCTCTCTGGCTAACTCAAAAATCTCAGTCCTCAGCTTCTCGACCTTTTCTTCAATTACTGATTCTCGTATTATCTTGAAATCTGGAGAATTTTGCTGAACATCTTCTACTTGCTCATTCACCCCGCTATCAACTGTTGTGACAACTCTGGATACTTCAGGTCTTTGCTTTATTCCACAAACCTGCCCCGCGGGTTTAATAGAAGCACTGGTGCAACAACCTTAGGTACCCACACCCTCTTTTCCGACGTTGATGCCTTAAGATGGAGCTTCTCGGTAGAGGCATCGGTATGTCGAAGAGAAGTATGCTCCCTACGGTGCAGACCAAGTACGTCATCGGACGACTTCTTCCCTTTATCTTTTCTTGGGAAATCTTTATGAACGACGGTAGGCGGTACTCTCGGGCCTAAACGCGACTTAACTGGTCGACGTCCCACGGGCCTCAGCGCAACAGACGCGTCATCTGTAATAGCAGCAGTACTGACTTGGTCTCCAAGGCGAAACCTGACTGGAACACGGGCTGGAGGTACTTCAACTGATCTTTGATGCTGGCGGACAAGCCTGACATTCTTCAAGATTTCTTTCTTTATTTGGGGCGGAACAGCGCATCCCATCCGCTTAAGCAACTTAGCGACACTGCATTCCTCTTTGGCGGCTAATCTTTCAAACACTGTACGAACTCTGGTGATAGGAGTGAGCTTATCCCTCCCTCACCACGACCATGAAGTAATGGTAAAGCAGCGGCGATCCTGTAAACACTCTCATCCCCAGAAGTATTTATCAACAGATGAAATCTACTTCCACGTAAGAGAGGAGATGTCTCAAGCAATCCAAGTTCCTCCTGTTGAGGAATCTCATCAACTGGGGCTATCTCTGTAGTCTGGGCCCTGGCGACCTTCTGAACTTTCCGACTACGATTCCTTCTCTGTGACTTAGTTGGCGGCTTGGTCCTTGAACTGGAACCAGTCTCAAAAACTGACGGCGGGGCAATAAACGTACCAACTGAATCTTCTTCAATCAAGACTTCCTTTCCTTTAGCAACAGGTACGACGGGCACAGTAGCAGTGAATCCAGCGGCAGTAGGCGTAACTACTCTCGAACGGACGGACGGAANTTCAGCCTACCAATATTTGCTTTCACTCAAATTTAGTAAATTTTCAGCAAAGATATCCAAGTTTCTGCTAATAAAACCAGATTAAAGAACAGGTTAGTTAATTACAATATTTCTATATTATATTCATATCTTTTATGATAGAAGATTTGGTAGATATTATTTTAATGCACATAGTTCCTTGTGCTTTGGACTTTATGTTGTTATATTTGAAGTGTAAAGCACCTCACCATTTTGCCTCGCTGTCTTGCTCTTTTACTATTCTTTAATTCTGTAATTAAGTTTGTCACTGTGCCCTTCTCAGAGTTGTATTTGATTATTTCTTTGATCAATGGTTAGGTTACCTTCATTATGTTATAGAGTCGTGGATTTGAATCAGAAAAGTAGTCTTTATAATGCTGTGTAAGGTTGTATTAATGAAATTATCCTTAGACTCTATTAGGAGGGTGAAACATCGTAGCTCGGCTGTAATTGAGCTGAGTTAAGTCGAGTATATCATGAATTGGACTTATCTTAGTCGAATCATGAGTTGTTCATGTTCACTTCAAGCTTGAGCCAATTTTTCACATTTGTGTTTATACTTGGCTTGCTTAAATTTTTAATGTTCATACTTGATTTATTTATATTAATTAAACAATCTAAAATTTCAAATGATTACATGATATTTTACAAAATAAAAAAAATTATTTAACAAATGATTTTACTAAATTAATAAAATAAGAAGAAGTTGCATTATGCTTATATGCATATTGCTATTAAATTATAAAATGCTATTATTAAATATATAATTAAATAAGATCTAGATTAAATTTCATTTAAATAATATATCATATAAATCTAGATCATTTATTGGCAAGGTAGTTATTGGCAACAAACGAGTTAGATTATACTCAAATTTAGTTCATTTAATCTTTGAGTTTAAAAAAAATGTTCAAACTTGTTTATTTACTAATTTGAGAAAACATGATTGAGTATTAATCAAGTGCATTGGTTCATTTATAGCTCTCATTACAGCCTTTGGTTGGGTTGAGTCCCATCCACTAGTAGATGGCATCTATAATCTCAAAAGCTTAAGCTAATAGGCGATGTAGTATTTGTCAGAAAATTATTCTTCCCAACCATCACTTATCAGCTACAAACCATCTCATTAAATTGTATTTTCCAATCACTATGTATCATGTAGTGAAACTGCTTCTACTTCTTAATAAGCTACACAAGAATTCAACAAGAATACACATCTATGCTTTAACAATTTTTTTTGCCAATTGAACTTTGTAACGTTGCATTTCAGTTACTAGGGGATGAGGAATCGAACATCCAATGAGTGGGAGAGGAAATGAAGAGTTGAGCAAGTGGGGAAAGGAAACGAAAGGAGATGAGGAAGTCAAAGAAGAGGAATCGAATAGTTAGGAAGATGAGGCGAGGAGTCGGGAAACCAAAGGTTACTTTCGCCGTATAGAGGGACGCGCTTGAGAGATGCATAGGTGTGAACGACTTACCTGAAGGTCGAGCGGCTCTGCAACTAGTGCCTAGTCTGATTAAAAAAAGACGAGAGAGAGGAAGATCGCGAGACGTGCGAGTGCAGAGGAAGAAGCTGTATAGAAAAAGAAGCGTGAGTTGAAGCCGAAGGAAGAGAAGAGCAGCGAAAGGAATGAGGCGGCAATCACAATAGCTGCTCGTGTGGGAGGGATTCGAAGCCAAATCTATCTCCTGCACTAAGGATCAAAATCACGCACGAGGGAGGAAAACCTTCTTCTCGCGTGATTAGTACTCTTCCGTAAGGCTTGGCCAGGAGTTTATAAGGTGATATATGNAAAGTAAAATAATGAAAATTTAATACTTGAAAGTTAATAGTTTATTTAAAATAATAAATAAATTTTATACTATATTAGGTTTAGAATTTTAGAAGAATTGGCGTCAAGATAAATTCAAGAATAAATCCTGCGACATTGAAGTGAGTACTCATTATTCTTTTGTTATAGTAATATTTTATTTTTTCTTGACCAAATGCATTTACTATTACTGTCATAATACTGCATATCCATGATTTATGTTATAATGAATTGTGTTCATATTGTAAGAATGAACTTGTGCTCGCCTTTGTTTAATTTATCATTGAATCCTATACAAGAATTGATACCAGAGTTAACCCAAGTGACGACGCAGAACAACAAATATTATTGTTAACTCAAAAGGAAAATACATTGAAGACTCAAAATAAAAGAAAGAAATAATCACACAAAGCAAGAATACAAAAATGAATATAGACATACGATATTTCAATGAAGACAACAATCTTTCATAAGGAGAGAGTTTGAGGGTGATAGTGCAAGCCCAGTGTTCGCGGTGAAGGTCGGAGAGGTGTCTTTCTGCTGTAGCGGTAGCAGGACATCAAGTCAGCGATAGTGAGGCGTTGAACTGTAGCTGGAGGAAGTATGAAATGTCATCAAAGGTTGGAACGTGGATCTGCAGGGGATGACAACCTGCAAGTGGTAAGAATGGTGGCAGACGACCTACTGGGGCAGGGAGCAGAGACGGTAAAGGAGTTGGTCGGCCTATGAAAGGAGGGAAGGAGGGTTGTGGCATGCTGGGAGGAAGGCGATGGCGTGTTGGAAGCAGGAAGGAAGGTTGCGGCCTGCTGGGAGAAGGCGACAACTTGCGGGAAGCTTGACGGAGGGTTGCGACTCACTGGGAGGAAAGCGACAGTGTTTGGAAGGGCGGCAGCCTGCTGGGAGGAAGCGACAACGTGCTGGAAATAGGACTGCAGAGGTGATGGCCTGCTGGCTGCAGGAAGGTGATGATGTGGCGGATTTTAGATGTGTAGGGTGAGGTCTTGCGGTTGGGTAACAGACAGAGGAGCTGCATAAATGTCAATATCGATCTGTCTCTCGGAGGCTGTGGACCATGCCTACAGTTGAATCTTTTAAAGTAATTCACGATCGGTTCAATCGGTTGTGTAGTGAGAGTAATCTGATCATTCTCGTTTGGCGTTGGCGTCGATGGTACTGTGCCGTCCTAACATACCTTCGATCGTATCTGTCATATATCTGGAGTGGGTGTCTTAGTCCTCTCGTCCGGTGTCGCCACTAAAACTGGTCCCATGGACACCACTGCTCGTAAGGGCTCTTGTGATCTCAGGCTCTACCGAGGGAAGTAGGATGATGTGCTTCCTTTTCTGGTTGGAGGAAATGTGTTCCCGAATCCTTCGTGCTTAGTTCTCTAGTCAAACTGTCACAGTCGTCCCAACATAAGGTGGCAGACATCTATACGGAGCACGTCACACCACATCTGGTCATTCAGCTAGCCTCCTATTGAAAACTCTACCAAGCACCTCCTGTTGATGTTGACCTAATTCTCCTTTTTCAGTTGCGTCTGTGAGTACAACTTGGAATGCCTCTGCGTAGTAATTCCCAGTTTATTTACCATCTGAGTCGATGTCACGTTCTTGCTGCTCCCACTATTGATGATAAGACTGCATTTCTTTCTGTTCACTGTGCAAAGGGTGTAGAAAATGTTGTGGCGAAGCCACTGCGAATCCCTCATATCTTTGGTGCGTTGAATCCGTTGAATCACAAGTGCTTCTCCTTCATATAGTAGAAGCTGACACACCTCACATTGTTCCTCACCACCTTTCTGCTCCTCGTTAACCTCTTCCATAGCGCCCTACTCCGTAAAAGATACAACTTTGCTTGTCGGGCAGCTGGAGGCTATGTACCCATATCCGTGGCATTTGAAACATTTTCTAACAGGTACTGTAGTCTACTTCTTCTCATTGGGGGTGGCTTTATCCGTATCTGAACCAATGTTCTCAACCCCTACGACGTGCTCTTGCTGGTTTCTCTAACTGTGTGTGGCTACTTACCCTGTTTCTACCGCCTCTCTACTTTAATGCGAGTGTCTGGACATCCCCCAATGTCCAGTATGGTTGTAGCTGCACCACATTGCTATAACTAGGCCTCAAGCACCCAAGATGTTTGGCTACTGTATTCTCCTCTGGGTCTGTCAGATTGCACTTCAGCTGTAAGTGGTTGAACTGAACTTTGAACTCCACTGAAAGAGCCCCCTCTACTGTAAGTGGTGGAGTTTCAGGAATATGTCCTGGCGATAGTGGGTTGGGAGGTACTTATGCATTGCCTTCTTCATCTTGTCCCACCTAGTGATATTCTCACTGCTTTCTCTTTTCCTCTGCCTCTGCATATTCTCCCACCATGAGGAAGCGTCATTCTTNAAGGTTGGAACGTGGAGCTGCAGGGGATGACAACCTGGAAGTGGTAAGGATGGTGGCAGACGACCTGCTCGGGCAGGGAGCAGAGACGGTAAGGGAGTTGGTCGACCTACGAAAGGAGGGAAGGAGGGTTGTGGCCATTTGAGAGGAAGGCAATAGCGTGCTGGAAGCAGGAAGGAAGGTTGCGGCCTGCTGGGAGGAAGGCGACAACTTGCGGAAAGCTTTACGGAGGGTTGCTGCTCGTTGGGAGGAAAGCGACAGTGTTTGGAAGGGGGGCAGCCTGCTGGGAGGAAGCAACAACATGCTGGAAATAGGACTGCAGAGGTGATGGTCTGCTGGTTGCAGGAAGGTGACGATGTGGTGGATTTTAGATGTGTAGGGTGAGGTCCTGCTGTTGGGTAACAGACAGAGGAGCTACATAAATGTCAATATCGATCTGTCTCCCGGAGGCTGTGGACCATGCCTACTGTTGAATCTTTTTAAAGTAACCCACGATCGGTTTAATCGGTTGTGTAGTGAGAGTAATCTGATCATTCTCAGTTGGCGTTGTCGTCGATGGTACTGTGCCGTTCTAATATACATTCGATCGTATCTGTCATATATTTGGAGCGGGTGTCTTAGTCCTCTCGTCCGGTGTCACCACTAAAACCGGTCCCATGGACACCAATCTGCTTGTAAGGGCTCCTGTGATCTCAGGCTCTACCGAGGGAAGTAGGATGATGTGCTTCCTTTTCTGGTTGAAGGAAATGTGTTCCCGAATCCATCGTGCTTAGTCCTCTAGTCAAACTGTCACGGTTGTTCCAACATAAGGTGGCGGACATCTATATGGTTCACGTCACACCACATCTAGTCATTCAGCTAGCCTCCTATTGAAAACTCTACCATGCACCTCCTGTCGATGTTGACCTAATTCTCCTTTTTCAGTTGCATCCGTGAGTAAAACTTGGAATGCCTCTGCGTAGTAATTCCCAGTTTATTTACCATCTGAGTCGATGTCACGTTCTTGCTGCTCCCACTATTGATGATAAGACTGCATTTCTTTCTATTCACTGTGCAAAGGGTGTAGAAAATTTTGTGGCGAAGCCACTGCGAATCCTTCATGTCCTCGGTGCGTTGAATCCGTTGAATCACAAGTACTTCTCCTTCATATGGTGGAAACTGACATAGCTCAAATTGTTCCTCACCATGTTTCTGCTCCTCGTTAACCTCTTCCACAGCTCCCTGCTCCGTAAAAGTTACAACTCTGCTTGTCGGGCAGCTGGAGGCTATGTGCCCAGATTCGTGACATTTGAAACATTTTCTGACAGGTACTGTAGTCTGCTTCTTCTCATTGGGTTGGCTTTATCCGTATCTGAACCAATTTTCTCAACCCCTACGATGTGCTCTTGCTGGTGTCTCTAACTGTGTGTGGCTACTTACCCTGCGTCTACCGCCTCTCCACTTTAATGCGAGTGTCTGGACATCCCTCAATGTCCAGTATGGTTGTAGCTGCACCGCATTGCTATAACTAGGCCTCAAGCAATCAAGATGTGTGGCTACTGTATTCTCCTCTGGGTCTGTCAGATTGCACTTCAGCTGTAAGTGGTTGAACTGAGCTTTGAACTTCATTGAAAGACCCCCCTCTTCTGTAAGTGGTGGAGTTTCAGGAATATGTCCTGGCGATAGTGGGTTGGGAGGTACTTCTTATGCATTGCCTTCTTCATCTTCTCTCACCTAGTGATCTTCTCACTGCTTTCTCTTTTCCTCTGCCTCTGCATATTCTCCCACCATAAGGAAGCGTCCTTCTTCAGTTTGATGGCGGCTAGCTTGACTCAGCTATCCTCTTGCACCTTTTTATACTCAAATATCCACTCAACAGATTGTAGCCAATCTAAGAATTCATCAGGATTCATGCCTCCTTCAAACTCGTGTAAGTTGACCTTGACTCCGTAGTCTCTGTGTCCTCCAAATGACATTTTCTCTTAGAAATTCTCCCTCTATGAGGGATTCAGATATCTCTCTCTAGGTCTCTTCTTTGTATTCTGAAATGTCGTGACCTGCCTTCTTCATCACTGAAAGTCTCCCCATAGAAGGGATTTAGATCGTCATTTTTTTCTCCCCTTCAACTCTCCAGATCCCGATAGAAGTTAACGTCCTTCTGCGTTAACTCTTCAAGCTTTGCAAGCCTCTGGTGAAGACGACAAATCTCTCGTCGTATCTCTTTTCGGGTAGGCTTGGGCATACTTCTCCTTAGCGACATGATTGTCAGTTTGGGATTTGTGGAAGGAAAGAAAAGAGAAACAAAAAAGAAAAAAAAAATTATGAAAAGAGAAGAATGAAAAGTTGATAGGAAAAAAAAATGTTGTGGTGGCTTGGGTAGAGGCAAATGCTAGAAAACCTTAGGATGAGACTAGAGTTGGGCTAGCTCTGATACCAAATGATACAAAAATTTACCCAAACCTCGACGTAGAACGATAAATATTATTGTTGACTCAAAAGGGGCTCAAATTAAATGAATGATCACACAAAGCAAGCATGCAAAAATGACTACAGACACACGACATGTCAACGAAGACACAACAATCTTTGACGAGGAGAGAGTCCAGGGGTGATAGTGCAAGGCCAGCAGCTGCGATGAAGGCTGAAGAGGTTTCTTGCTACTATAGCAGGAGCGGGGCAGCAAGTCATCAATAGTAGAGTGTCAAACCGCAGCTGGAGGAAGTAGGAAACATCGTAGAAGGCTGGAACCCGAAGCTGTAGTGGATGGCAACCTGTAGGAGGCGGGAACAGTGAGAACGACCTGTTGGGGTTAGGAACAGAGGCAATAAGGGAGTTGTTTGACCTATAGAGTGCAAGAAGGAGGGTTGTGGCTTGTTGGGAGGAAGGCGACAGCGTGCTGGAAGCAGAAAGAAAGGTTGCGACCAACTGNGGCTAGCTTGACCAGCCTATCCTCTTGCACATTTTTACACTTAAATATCTGCTCAACAAATTGTAGCCAATCTAGGAATTCATCGGGATTCATGGCTTCTTCAAACTCGTGTAAGTTGACCTTGACTCCGCAGTCTCTGTGTCCTCCAAATGACATTTTCCCTTGGAAATTCTCCCTCTAGGAGGGATTCAGATATCTTTCTCTAGATCTCTTCTTTGTATTCTGAAATGTTGTGACCTGCCTTCTTCATCACTGAAAGTCTCCTCATGGAAGGGATTCAAATAGTCATTTTTTTCTCCCCTTCAACTCTCCAGATCCCGGTAGAAGTTAACCTCCTCCTGCGTTAACTCTTCAAGCTTTGCAAGCCTCTGGTGAAGACGACAAATCTCTCATCGTATTTCTTCACGGGTAGGCTCGGGCATACTTCTCCTTGGCGGTATGATTGCCAGTTTGGGATTTGTGGAAGAAAAGAAAAGAAGAAACAAAAAAGAAAAAAAAAAAATAATGAAAAGTTGATAAAAAAAAAAGAAATTGTTGTGGTGGCTTGGGTAGGGGCAGATGCTAAAAAGCCTTAGGATGAAACTAGAGTTGGGCTAGCTCTGATACCAAATGATACAAAAATTTACCCAAACCACGACGCAGAACAATAAATATTATTGTTGACTCAAAAGGAAGATATAATGAAGACTCAAATTAAATGAATGATCACACAAAACAAGCATGCAAAAATGACTATAGACACACAACATGTCAACGAAGACACAACAATCTTTGACGAGGAGAGAGTCCGGGGGTGATAGTTCAAGGCCAGTAGCTTCGGTGAAGGCTGAAGAGGTTTCTTGCTACTGTAGCAGCAATGGGGCAGCAAGTCATCAATAGTAGAGTGTCAAACTGTTGCTGGAGGAAGTAGGAAACATCGTAGAAGGCTGGAACCCGAAGCTGTAGTGGATGGCAACCTGTAGGAGGCTGGAATAGTGCGAACGACCTGTTGGGGTAAGGAACAGAGGCGGTAAGGGAGTTGTTTGACCTATAGAGTGCAGGAAGGAGGGTTGTGGCTTGTTGGGAGGAAGGCGTCAGCGTGCTGGAAGCAGAAAGAAAGGTTGCGACCAACTGGGAGGAAGGCGACAAATTGCTAGAAGCTGGGCGGATGTCCGTGGCCTGCTGGGAGGAAGACGACAACGTGTTGTAAGGGTGNAGAAAGGTTTCGACCAACTGGGAGGAAGGCGACAAATTACTAGAAGCTGGACGGAGGTCCGTGGCCTGCTGGGAGGAAGGCGACAACGTGCTGTAAGGGCAGCGACTTGTTGGGAGGAAGGTGGCAGCTTTTGGGAAACAGGATAGTAGAGGTGGTGGCCTGCTAGCTGCAGGAAGGAGACGATGTGGCGGACTACAGGGGTGCAGGGTGAGGTCCTGTGGTAGGCTAACGGGTACCGAGCTGCTTGCGATGGCTGAGAAGAGGGAGGAGAAGTGGTGGCCTGCAGGGGTGCAAGGAGGAGTCGGAATGACAGGTATAATAACCACTTCAGACTAGATTACAGCCAGAGCACCTCCTCATTGTCAGATACAACCTTCAAGAGGGAAAATGCCCAGGCAAAACCTAAATTCATAATGCAAAACTNGCTAGCTGCAGGAAGGAGACGATGTGGCGGACTACAGGGGTGCAGGGTGAGGTCCTGTGGTAGGCTAACGGGCACCGAGCTGCATGCGATGGCTGAGAAGAGGGAGTTGAAATGGTGGTCTGCAGGGGTGCAGGGAGGAGTCCGAATGACAAGTATAATAACCACTTCAGACTAGATTACAGCCGGAGCACCTCCTCATCGTCAGATACAACCTTCAAGAGGGAAAATGCCCAGGCAAAATCTAAATTCATAATGCAAAACCAAGACCCTCAACTTTAAGCACATCATCCTCTATTTATAAAGAGGCTAGACTTATTTTAGGTAATAAGAAAGGAGAATAATATATAATTAGGATTTTAGATTTTATGAAATGAATTAAAATAAAAAAGAAAAATAAAATATAATCAGGGTTTCNAAAACCAAGACCCTCAACTTTAAGCACATCATCCTCTATTTATAAAGAGGCTAGACTTATTTTAGGTAATAAAAAAAGAGAATAATATATAATCAGGATTTTAGATTTTATGAAATGATTTAAAATAAAAAAGAAGAATAAAATATAATCTGGATTTTAGATTTAGGATAAGATTTAAAATAGGAAAATGTTAGGAAGGTAAAGAGTGAAGGAAAGGAAAGTAAGGGAAAAAGGAAAGGGAGGGGAAAGGGGAAGGAAGAGGGGAAAGGAAGGTCGACAACCCTCTACCTTCTTGAGCACCAGTTGGTCTAGCCAAGCTGGACTGAACCCTAGGCCGACACTCTCCAAAGCTTCGCGTCAATAATATGGATTGTTATGCAAATAAAATAAAATATTTATTATTAAAAAGTGATATTTTTATTGTATCTGTATGTGCATGTTTGGCTATAATGCAACCACCATTTTATGGTACTAGTGAGCAAACGCTAATGTACCCGTGCACGTGTATGAAAAAGTATATTGATATTGAAGTATCTTAAGTGATATAATTTATAGACAATGCTCATGTGACAGTTGTACAAATATAAAATGATATCGAATGTTATTGCTATAGTAAGATTCATCAATAACATCTTAAATATTAATATTGATTTATTAAAAGTTTAATTGGAATGCATCTTAAATGTTAAAATTGAAAAAAGAGGATTGGTCTATTGGTGGATTTTTCGGCCTTAATTTTTTAAACTTTTATTTTTTTTTGCTAATTAATTTATTATTAATGCTTCTTAAAAGAAAATGTTATCAAATAAATGACTATTGATTGTTTCTGCCCATAATGTCTTTGATAAGCTTACAATTACATTATTCAATATAAATCTTACTCTTTTAAGATTTGCCTTTTTCTGAGGTGTTACTGAAGATTACTGTTAGCTCTCAGCTGAGTATCAGCCAGAATTTTTACATTATTCAAATTTTTAAAAACTTTTTTTTTTCTTAGTTTCAAGAAATATTCCCATACATTGTTAAGTTAGTAAAAGATAGAAAATACCTTGCTCTACCATTTGACTCCTTGCAAGACCCTAAAGATCTAAATGTGCATATTCTAAATTTTTTTAGTTTTACATTTTGTTGTGACAAATTTTGATCTCTTGAATTTTCTGCCATATTGTGTTTGCAAAAACTCATATCTGCAAGCATCGTATTTCCAAAGAGCCCTTATTAGTACAATTCTTCCCTCTCTCCCTTAGCCTTACATGTCTTAATCTTTGATGCCAAAAGTTGATTTCATCAGCAAGGTTACAAGGCATGCTAATATAACCGCTAATCACTATTTTAACTTATAATTGTTTACGCTCTATTTCTATGAACATTTATGATCAAGAGCTTTGCACTTGCACACCTGTAATCTTTCATCTTTGGTTTTAAAATTGTATTAACTGCGGTCTAGTGGACCAAGAGAAATTGAATTTCCTCAATTCTCTAATACATATCTCGAGTGCTTGAGTAGTCTTTCCATGCCATCATGGTGTTTGTGTTGAATAACTCTTTCACCTTGAATTTTACATGCTTTATTTTTTCTAAGATAAACTATGCCGCCTGTATCCTTTAAAATGTCAAACCATTTCTTTTTTGGGCACATATGCTAGGAGCATGAAGAGTTTAGAATTCAGCCTTTGTTTGGATCGATATCTGACACTGATAGAACCTTGGAACTATTTTAGCCTTTCTTTGTTTTGGCACTCCTCCATTTCTAACCCCTTTATTGGTTATTTTTCTTCCTCTTTAGGCAACTGCTTCTTGAAATGGCCTTTTTACTTGGATCTTGAATAATTTTTGCAGTTCAGCTCATATATTCTTGAATTTTATGCCTTTTTTTCTTCTGACAACCAAGAAATTTTTTCCATGAAGTTTATTGTCAACAAAATGTTTGTACATACTTGTTAGTGAACATTGGAGAATAATTGCTTGANCTTCCGGTTTCTTTGGCTCTGACAATTTGAACTCTGGCTTCTTCATCAAACTTCGGAACATCTTTGCCACGGTTTCGTCCTTGAAAGAATATACCTTATTCATACGCTCTGCAAAGGACGAACCCTGTCTACCATCTGCTCTGTACGATCCCCTCTGGTATGACTGCTGACCAGACTGACCAGACTGCTGAACCTGTTGATGCTGCGGCTGGACATGTTGTGACGTCTGTGAGGAACTCTGATGAGAATGCTCGACCTGAATCCTCATCGGCTGTTTTCCTTTATCGACCATTGCCACTGTTCTGGACTTCTTTTCGAACATCCTGGTTGCCCTGGACTTATCGGCCTTCTCATGAGAATCCATATGCTTGACTTCTTGCATATTGCTAGCCTTGCTGAGTAGCTTCTCGAAGGATTTGATGTTGAGTCCTTTGAGCATGAAAGCTACTGGCCCATGTATGCTCTTGAGTAAAATCTCAATCGCATGATGTTCCTGTAGCTGAGGCTCACACTTTATGCTAAGGTTTCTCCATCTCAAAATATAGTCTACTAAAGTCTCGTTAGATTTTTGCTTTTCTGTCACAAGATCCCCAATAGAGATGTGGTGTCGTGCTCTNGCAGGAAGACCCCTAAGGCTAGATCTTAACTCCTACGAGAAATACTAGACCTCACGAAAATTGAGGTCAACACTCCTTAACCTCTTCCACAACTCCCTGCTCCGTAAAAGTTACAACTCTGCTTGTCGGGCAGCTGGAGGCTATGTGCCCAGATCCGTGACATTTGAAACATTTTCTGACATGTATTGTAGTCTGCTTCTCATTGGAGTGGTTTTATCCGTATCTGAATCAATTTTCTCAACCCCTACGATGTGCTCTTGCTGGTGTCTCTAACTGTGTGTGGCTACTTACCCTGCGTCTACCGCCTCTCCACTTTAATGCGAGTGTCTGGACATCCCTCAATGTCCAGTATGGTTGTAGCTGCACCGCATTGCTATAACTAGGCCTCAAGCACCCAAGATGTCTGGCTACTGTATTCTCCTCTGGGTCTGTTAGATTGCACTTCAGCTGTAAGTGGTTGAACTGAGCTTTGAACTTCACTGAAAGACCCCCCTCTACTGTTAGTGGTGGAGTTTCAGGAATATGTCCTGGCGATAGTGGGTTGGGAGATACTTCTTATGCATTGCCTTCTTCATCTTCTCTCACCTAGTGATCTTCTCACTGGCTTCTCTTTTCCTCTGCCTCTGTATATTCTCCCACCATAAGGAAGCGTCCTTCTTTAGTTTGATGGCGGCTAGCTTGACTCAGCTATCCTCTTGCACCTTTTATACTCAAATATCCACTCAACAGATTGTAGCCAATCTAAGAATTCATCGGGATTCATGCCTCCTTCAAACTCGTGTAAGTTGACCTTGACTCCGTAGTCTCTGTGTCCTCCAAATGACATTTTCTCTTAGAAATTCTCCCTCTATGAGGGATTCAGATATCTCTCTCTAGGTCTCTTCTTTGTATTCTGAAATGTCGTGACCTGCCTTCTTCATCACTGAAAGTCTCCCCATATAAGGGATTTAGATCGTCATTTTTTTCTCCCCTTCAACTCTCCAGATCCCGGTAGAAGTTAACGTCCTTCTGCGTTAACTCTTCAAGCTTTGCAAGCCTCTGGTGAAGACGACAAATCTCTCGTCGTATCTCTTTTCGGGTAGGCTCGGGCATACTTCTCCTTGGCGGCATGATTGTCAGTTTGGGATTTGTGGAAGGAAAGAAAAGAAGAAACAAAAAAGAAAAAAAAAAGAAAAAAATTATGAAAAGAGAAGAATGAAAAGTTGATAGGGAAAAAAAAAAATGTTGTGGTGACTTGGGTAGGGGCAGATGCTAGAAAATCTTATGATGAGACTAGAGTTGGGCTAGCTCTGATACCAAATGATACAAAAATTTACCCAAACCACGATGTAGAACGATAAATATTATTGTTGACTCAAAAGGAAGATTTAATGAAGACTCAAATTAAATGAATGATCACACAAAGCAAGCATGCAAAAATGACTACAGACACACGACATGTCAACGAAGACACAACAATCTTTGACGAGGAGAGAGTCCAGGGGTGGTAGTTCAAGGCCAGCAGCTACGATGAAGGCTGAAGAGGTTTCTTGCTACTATAGTAGGAGCGGGGCAACAAGTCATCAATAGTAGAGTGTCAAACTGCAGCTGGAGGAAGTAGGAAACATCGTAGAAGGCTGGAACCCGAAGCTGTAGTGGATGGCAACTGTAGGAGGCAGGAACAGTGCGAACGACCTGTTGGGGTTAGGAACAGAGCCGGTAAGGGAGTTGTTTGACCTCTAGAGTGCAGGAAGGAGGGTTGTGGCTTGTTGGGAGGAAGGCGACAGCGTGCTGGAAGCAGAAAGAAAGGTTTNAGAACTGTTTTTTTGGACCTTCTCTTCAACTGTCCCAACGCCTTCACTCTTCAGCAGCCACCTAGTTTGGTTCTTCTTAAAAACCTGCCATCCTTTGACCGGCTGAAGAAAAGATAAGTACAGAGAATGGAGGGGGAATAGAAAAGGAAATAGAAGATAGGAGATTCACTACAAAGAAAATGAATTGAATGTTTTTGATCCAAAGGGGCGAGGGTGTATTTAGTGTCACACCTCAAGCTAATTATGTAAACTGAAAATTACAGAAATAATCCCTAAAATAAAGAAAGTATACCAAATCAATCACTTCATTTTATTCGCCGAAGTGTATTTTTGAAGCCGTATAAGGCATGAATATGAATGATTTTAATAGAGAGATTAAGAATGTGAGAGTTAGTGATTCTCTTGTGTATATTTTCTTGCACAGTAAAGAAAGCCCTCGCCCAATTTGCTTTTAATTCTATTTCATTTTGTTGGACTACTTTAAATTGGTATCAGAGCGAGTTTCACTTGTCTTGGCTTGACCATTTCTTAAGCATCAACTAACTATGGTGAGGAAAGTGGTTCATAGAGAGTCAGGGGTTCCTACTATTTAGGTTAGTTATTCCCTCATATAATGTGAGAGCAAGTGCTTCTAGATGAGTTATAGTCGAGCGACTTCTTAGTTCAACTCATCTAAATTTTACTTTATGGTATTGAATTATCTTTTTCCATTTTGTTTATCATATTTTATTTTCTTGTGCTATATTAATGGATAATGGCACTTAATATTTTAGAAACTCAATTTTTAGTTCACTTAGGACATGGATCTAATTATCATCTTCATGTTAATCTTAACAATCTTACCTTCATATGAGAATTATCCACATCAATCATTGCTGCCCTCNAACAATCTTACCTTCATATGAGAATTATCCACATCAATCATCGCAGCCCTCAAGAAGATACTATATATATATATATATATATATATATTTAATATTATCAAATATTATATGGGTACTACTCGCCCTTGAACCCTTATTTGCCTTATTTTTTTCTGAAGTATTTCATGAGAATTATAGATTTTGTGCAACAATTTATTCTAGCTGGTTGAATACCTCTAATACCACCTATTAGAAAGGTTGAACGTCAGAGGCTATGTTGAGCCTTATACAATAGTGAATGGGCACTTATTAATTCATTGGCTTTATATATTGTATTGATGGGTGCCCATCTAGTAGTATGTTGGACTAAACTTAGTCCCATTGTATTGTTTTCTTCTGACAAACCCAATAGTAATGGGTGCCTCATGTATTCGCTACACATACCTTCTTTGTCAGAAAGGATGGTGTGCCAACCACCCTAAATATTTGCACATGCTGTGGTCAAAACACTAAGAAGCATTAATTTTTCAGATTTCATTAATAATTTTGTAAATAGCGGAAGTTGAATAATAGTGAAGTATTTTTGATGTTAAGCATGAATTTTTCCTTTTTTCTTTCAGTCCTAAAGAAAAGTGACGCTTTCCTTGTCTTATTTCCATTCTGTAGTACTTCCAGTGCTTGTTGTACCATTGCAAAAAAGCAACTTTATCGATATAACATTTGCTGGCTTTGTTTTACTTCT
>JXCR01137327.1:0-21785 GCA_002079205.1 Phalaenopsis hybrid cultivar | reverse complement strand
TATTTTATACCTTTCATTGTACATGTATAAAGCACCTTACGTTTAATTGCAACTACTTTATCGTCAATAGATGCTACTTTCATCATCCCTCTAATATATTTACTTCTCAGTTTATACTTTTTAGTTTTGTGCATATTCATCATAACATTTTAATTTTCATTATGCTTAAATTTGATTTTATTTTGCTTGTCAATACTCAAATTCACACAAAAAAATCAACATAAATGCACTTAATGAAATTCCTTTTTCATTTTTTCCCGACATCCTCTTATCACATAATATTTTTGACGCAATACTTCATTTTTGCTATACTATTTTAACGGTAGAATTTTTATCCTCATATAATTTTATTAATCTTCATAATGGCTAATTACTTAATTCTATGATATCTAGATATCATTTTATCATTTAATAATATTGATTAATAATTTTTAAGACCACTCATATTAATACTGTATGTCATATGCAATATTTGTTCTATTAATTTTAAGCCTTTTATTTTTGAGATATATTGTTTATTATTCTGGCACATTTTGGACCGATGAGAATTATAATATGCAAAAATGTTCACTAAGGCTTCTTACTTTGAATATCCACTATAATCATATTTATAAGTAATATAAAATACATTAATGCATAATAACCAATGCTATTGGATCTCTTATATGTTTATTTTTATGCTAGTGTCAATTTAGTTTTTTTGCATGCTTTAGTATCCCTTACGTTAAATATGCAATAAGAACACGAGGCATGCCTTATTAGGCGAGGTTATTTTTCAAATGTATCAAGGACCTTATTCTATATCAAAGGCGAGTGAGACTATGCAAAAATAACTACTAATTATCGAGTATAACTGATTTTCTCTTTCTTATGTCTTCTCTATTTTCATCTTTTTGTGCATTTCTCATATTATAATGCGGATGGGTATTCATGGAGTGGAGAATGACTCTTCTACTCGTTATATTGTTATCAAGATCAATATAAATATTATGATCAGTATATTTTGCTTGCTTTTGTTTGTGTTGATATCCATAATCCTCGAGTGATAATATGATCATGATGCCTATTGTGTTAATTGATACCATGGGTTTAAGCATAATGATGATTGATGTGCATGATTTTTATTTTACCCATGGTCTAAAGAGCCATGCACTAAGTATGATGACTATCGATTCCCAGCATATTGATACTAATATCAATAAACATTTTCTCTTATTGTATTTATACATCTAAGGATGTAGCATGTAATTCTAGTAAGAAATGCAAGAGCTGAAGTTCTAACAAGATAAAAGCATCAGAACCAACATATCATCCAGATCCTTGGAAGAATTAGATTGAACCACTTGTAGATGCATATGACTATAGTCTTGTAGGTGCATATCTTAAGATATCAAATGATGATGATTGTGATGTGATAGTATTGNATTATTATTATTATTATTATTATTATTATTATTATTATTATTATTATTATATATATATATATCTAGTATATCTAGCTATCAGATTAAAATAAAAGAGCAATTGGCCGAACTGATCCTGTTTTTATTAAAATTATGGTTTTCATATTTGCAGATGTTAATAATTTAATGATAATAAATATTGAAGTATTTAGATATTATTTAAATTGAATGATTAAAATTAAAAAAAATTAAAAAATAGAAAAAATAAGTAAAAATATAATATCTCAAAATTTTAATTTTAAATTATAGTCAATTCATACACAAGTGAAAGTGTATTGAAATAAAATATTATATATTAAATTTATAAAAATATTATTATTATATTATTTAATTCATATCAAATAATTTTAAATTTATTCTTTCATTCGGGTGTAACTAAACCTTCAACCTCTCTTTAATCCAATTTAATGTCCACACTTCTACATGATTTGATTTTGAATCAAGAGTAGAGCCCCACAAAATGTTAACTTCATTTGAATCTCAATATCAAAACCATCCCGTATGGTTGTAAACGAACCGAGCTTGATCAAGCTCAAACTTAACTCATGTTCAACTAGTTTGAAATTATACTAGAATTGACTCATGTTTGAAATTTCTCATGAAAAGTGTGTCCATGTTTGAATTAATTTACATATTATTGTTTGTGTATGGCTCAAAATCGGCTTGTTTAAATTAATTGAAAATTTAGATATAGGTTGTTTAAATTAATTGAAAATTTAGATATAGGTTGTTGGATTCAAACATGTAATATTCCATGCAATAAAAAGTGCACAATCACATGACCACACGAATTATGGTGATTTAAACTGAGATATAAATATATATAATATATTATTATATAAATAATATATATAATTTACTTATTTCGAACTACAATGAGTTGAAAATGATCTAACAAAAGCATGTTTGAATTCAGCTCGCTTAACGAATGATTCAAACACATGCTACTTAACGAACCGAATACCAGCTTTTAGCGAACAAGGAGTTTTTTTTACAACCCTACCATCAAACATGTTACTTTAAAGTTAAGATGAAATATAATGCTTCTTAATTTTGAAATATCTATAAGCACATAGTGTTCAGAACTAACTAGAGAGGAAAAGAGAAGCACTGTAATCTTAGAAGACATAAAATGGCTAGCAAAGTTGATCACCACTGAATCCTAGAATCAATGGCAGCTAATAAATACACTAAAGTTTTCGGTGAACTAGTAAGCAGGTTGGAATCTTAGACCTTTATAAGCAAAACCTAAATTAATTTTCTACATTATTAGGATTCAATCGAATATTGTTCAATTTCATTTGCTCCCTATGGACCTTGTTACTCCTCATCACTGATCTTTTGGGCTTCAGAGGGTTGCTGCTGCTCCCAACTGCTGTATTATGAGTTGGTTGCACGCCTGGTTTTGTGACCGTTGAAGCCCTGTTGGAGTGTTATGCGAAAATAAAGGGAAAAAACTCACACAACAACAATCAAACACATAAGATTTATGGGGTTCACCATTAAGTTGATTCGGATATTACGTCCACGGGGAGGGAGATTTCACAAGCACCGAATGTAAAGAAAGAAAAATGACTTGGGGTTACAACTCAGAGTTCTCACCATATAACTCTCATAAGCCCTTAAACTCCTTTTGTAAAGGAGGACTAGAGCATATAAGTAAATAAAATCAAAAGACCAAATTATCCCAACTACAATTAAAGCCATAACTACAAAATGGAGATTCTCTTTTTTTTCTTTGATGCTTTGGCTTGCTCCAGAGACTAGTTTGATTTTTTTTTTATTACCTCCTTGTTACTCAAGCATATGGACTTCGGAGCTCAATGTTTTGGTCAATTATCTATATTTTTTTAGTCTTCGTTATTCCTTCTTATTTATAGATTCTCTTTTTATTCTTCTTTGCATGACTCTTTAATCACAAGTACTTGTATGTATTTTTTTTATTAGTGAAAGCTAGGCGTGACCCTCAAATTTGTCATAAAAATTATGTTTTGAGGAGATAGAGGGGCGAGAGAAAGGAACCAGAGTTTCTTATACCTTTTAATTTTCAAATATAACCTTGGATGCCATTATGCTTTAGACATGACAAGGGAAATTTACATACATGTGAGACAATTCTTATGTATTTACATAGACAAAACCTAAAGTTTGACATTTATACTTATAACAATTTGGTGTTATAAACATATGTATGAAAAAGGTGTATTTCACTTGAAAAAAATTAGTTGTTGTGATTTTTTTTATATGATGTTAAAATTTTCAGTNAAGACGACGGTTTGTTCTCTTCATGACCATTTGGTGGATGCTTTTCCTATTTTACGAAATGCGTGCATTTTTGCTCGGTAGATCGGGAAAATTTTCACGGGAGTTCGGACTTTGTTTTGTGGCGGCGTTCTTTGGGTGGGGGAGAATTGAGGAGACTAGGGTTTTTGAATTAGGTGGTTGAAATATAGAAAAGAATTTGCGAGTGTGATTCTTTAAATTATGGAGTGATTAGGAGCTTGTTTGCTGTTGCTGGTAATTCAGCGATTATTTTCTTCTACATTGAGGTCCGAGACTCCTCTACTATGCTAAATAATTAAAATTATGAATGGTGAGTGAACTGGTAAATTTGTCTGGGGCTACTGAAACACTCTGGTTCGACAAGATGATTAGTTGGTTAATTATATGATTGAACGGAAGTAAAAAAAAAAAAAAAGCAATCTTTCATAGGTTTCAACCTTGCTCATGGAGATAGTGCTGACCGTGTGTTGAAGCCTCCTGGTGCTCTTTTCAAGTAACTGGTTCGACAAGATGATTAGTTGGTGAATTATATGATTGAACGGAAGTAAAAAAAAAAAAAAAGCAATCTTTCATAGGTTTCAACCTTGCTCATGGAGATAGTGCTGACCGTGTGTTGAAGCCTCCTGGTGCTCTTTTCAAGTAACTGGTTCGACAAGATGATTAGTTGGTGAATTATATGATTGAACGGAATAAAAAAAAAAAAAAAGCAATCTTTCATAGGTTTCAACCTTGCTCATGGAGATAGTGCTGACCGTGTGTTGAAGCCTCCTGGTGCTCTTTTCAAGTAACTGGTTCGACAAGATGATTAGTTGGTGAATTATATGATTGAACGGAAGTAAAAAAAAAAAAAAAGCAATCTTTCATAGGTTTCAACCTTGCTCATGGAGATAGTGCTGACCGTGTGTTGAAGCCTCCTGGTGCTCTTTTCAAGTAACTGGTTCGACAAGATGATTAGTTGGTGAATTATATGATTGAACGGAAGTAAAAAAAAAAAAAAGCAATCTTTCATAGGTTTCAACCTTGCTCATGGAGATAGTGCTGACTGTGTGTTGAAGCCTCCTGGTGCTCTTTTCAAGTAATAAGATTGTTCTCATCTTTCTATTTAGCTTTTTGGAAAGGATTCTAAGATGCAACACTTAGATTTCAACTTCATGTTTTATAATTAGATTGTTGGTTGATATTTTTCCTTTTTTATGTAAGGCCTCATTTGGTTGATTCTAGCTAGAAAACTCATTCTAGAAAAAAAGGGGGGTTAATTTACTAGACCCCATCGTCTGATTGGCTGTATTTAGAAATTAATCTTGGTTTTAAACTCTGCAAATATCTTCAAACCTCAAGTGTGTATGATTTAATTTTTACTCATAAAATGCATGAAAAAAATGAATCATTTTCTAAAATATGGTCGGTTCATCTTTGTGTAAAGCAGTGCTCTCCAAAAGCCATCACTTTGTGATGAGGAGATATTTAAGACTCCGATGAATGTACCTTTCGTTTTTAATACATATAATTTATATGCACAAGATATGTGATGCTCTCATATATTTATAATTTTCTTTTTATCAGGTCCCACGACTGTGAATGTACGTGTCACGGGACTAACTCCTGGATCTCACGGCTTCCATCTTGTAAGAGTTGCATTAAAAATTTAAATTTTCACTTTAATTCTTTCACATAACACATCTTTTGATCCTATTTTGTCCCATTAGGTAATAAATATAGGCTACTTCCTTACCAATATTCTTTTCTGCAGCATGAGTTTGGTGATACTACCAATGGATGCATTTCAACAGGTGAAACTTCTGTTATTTTCGTTCTAGTTAAATTTTGGAGTAACATGAATGCTAATGAATTAATTTCTAGTTGGCATCCTATATGTTCATATATTTTTTTTCAGGTTTGATTTTAAGCTCCTCTTTTATAGGTGCTCAGATCTGCTTGATTAATAACAATTTGATTAGTTATACAAAATTGCTATCCTTTCAAGCTTATTGCATGATGAAGTCTTCCTATTTTTGTTGTCTTATTCTTCCATTATAGAAGTCTTAGAATTTTCCATGTAGGTGCCCATTTCAACCCTAAGGGCCTGACACATGGTGCTCCTGTAGATGAAGTTCGTCATGCCGGTGATTTGGGAAACATAGTTGCTAATGCTGATGGTAATGCACATCCATCTCTTTTTCTTGGGGCATTTACATGCATAGCACACAATTCATAGGCATTTACATGTTTCACACCTAAAATTTATTATTTACACACTTAGCATTCAACTCTATAATATCATATAAAAAAATAGCACAATTACCACTTTTTAAAAGTGAAATACACATTTTCATGCACATGTTTGAAGTGCCAAAGTGCTATGCATGTGAATATGAAAGTTTAGGTGTGAGATATATAAATACATAAGAATTTTGTGTTGTGATGTAAATCTCCTTGTATTCTTTTATCAGTTTGAGAAGGACTAATTTTCTACCATTTACTATGTTAATAGGTATTGCTGAGGCGACAATTGTAGATAACCAGGTGTTTTTTTTAACCTTGAATTTATCTATCTTTTTTTTTCTTCTTGTGAGCTGGAAATTTTATACCATAACATTAACTTCTAAATTTCCTCCACCAAATTTAGCTTGAAGCCTGTGTCATATACTTGTTTTGTCTACATTGATGTTTATTATTCAGATACCACTCGAGGGACCTAATTCTGTTGTTGGAAGAGCATTTGTAGTTCATGAGCTCGAGGATGATCTTGGAAAGGGTAATGCCTTTTCTGTCAAAATTCCTGATTAGAATCCTTCCTTGAATCTCTTCATTGACTATTGTTATCCTCATCTCCATTTTGATTTTGAGTATGCTGCTGATACGAATTGTGTTTTTCGTCCTTGTTTTTCTAGGAGGACATGAACTTAGCCTTACAACTGGAAATGCAGGTGGCAGATTAGCTTGTGGTAAGTAAATGCCATCCACAGTTCATTTCATCATGACGCTCTTACAGTTGATTGTTCCTGATCTCGAATTGAAAATAGGAAGATTTACATACATGCCACATAATTCCTATGTATTTACATATCTAACACCTAAACTTCAATTTTTAGATACATGCCACCATACCTATGCATGAAAAGCTGTATTTCTCTTTTTAAAAGTTAAAATGGTGGTATTTTTTATGTGATATGAATGATTTGGGTGGTATAAATGTCAAAAATAAAGTTTAGATGTTAGATATGTATATACATAGGAATTGTGTGGTATGTAAATGCCACTTTAAGATATACAAGCATGTAGAACCTAGTTTGTGCATAGTTTTTACTCGAAGTTTCAAAAGTATGATAAACTATACTTAAGGAAATTGTTGCCATCATTGCCATCTTCATCATCGTCATTGTTGTCATCCCAATTCTTTAAGATTGGCTTAATGTATTTCCATTTTCATTCATGCTTACTTAGTTTAGCATGAGATGATAAATTTATTCTATCCAAATTGTTTTGAATAGTTTTTATCGGTGTCATTATGGATATAATCTTTTTTATTCTTAATTTTTTGATATCAGTTTTATCGACTAATCTAGCCAGTGTATTTTCTGCCTTTAATTGTACATGTATAAAGCACCTTACGTTTAATTGCAGCTACTTTATCTTCAATAGATGCTACTCTCATTATCCCTCTAATATATTTACTTCTCAATTTATTCTTCCTAGTTTTGTGCATATTCATTATATCATTTTAATTTTCATTATGCTTAAATTTGATTTTATTTTGCATGTCAACACACAAATTCACACAAAATAGTCACATAATTGCATTTAATGAAATTCATTTTTCATGTTTTCATGACATCCTCTTGTCACATAATATTTTTGAGGCACTACTCCATCTTTGCTATACTATCTTAACTGTAGAATTTTTATCCTCGTATAATTTTATTATTCTACATGGTGGCTTATTACTTAATTCTATGATATTTGGATATCATTTTATCGTTTAATAATATTGATTAATAATTGTTAAGGCCACACATATTAATACTGTATGTCATATGTAATATCTGTTCTATTATTTTAAGCCTTTTATTTTTGAGATATATTGTTTATTGTTCTAGCACATTTTGAACCGATAAGAATTATAATATGCGAAAAAGTTAACTAAGGCTTCTTACTCGGAATATCTACTGTAATCATATTTATAACTAAAATAAAATACATTAATGCATAATAACCAGTGCTATTGTAGCACTTATATGTTTACTTTTATGCTAGTGTCCATTTAGTTTTTTTGCATGCTTTAATATCCCTTATGTTAAATATGCAATAAGAACACGAAGCATGCCTTATTAGGCGAATTTCTTTTTCAAATGTATCAAGGGCCTTATTCTATCAAAGGCGACTGGAGACTAAGCAAAAATAACTACTAATGATTGAATATATCTGATTTTCTCTTTCTTATGTCTTCTCTATTTTCATATCTTTGTGCATTTTCATATTATAATGCCGATGGGTATTCATGGAGTGGAGAGAATGACTATTCTCCTCATTATATTGTATCAAGATCAACATAAATATTATGAGCAGTATATTTTGCTTGCTTTTTGTTTGTGTTGTTATCCACAATCCTCAGGTGATAATATGATTATGATGCCTATTGTGTTAATTGATACCATAGGTTTGAGTATAATGATAATTGATGTGCATGATCTTTATTTTACACATGGTATAAAGAGCCATACACTAAGTATGATGGCTGTCGATCGCCAGCATATTGTATTTATACATGTAAGGATGTAGCATGTAATTGTAGTTAGAAACACAAGAGTTGAAGTTCTAACAAGGCAAAAGCATCAGAACAAACATATCATTCAAATACTTGGAAGAATTAGATTGGACCAATTGTAGATGCATATGAATATAGCTTTGCAGGTGCATATCTTAAGATATCGAATGATGATGATTGTGATGTGATAATATTGATACGAGCCGACCACAAAATCGGCATGTTTTTTCTAGAAAAATTAGGGTAAACTCAATATTTCTTCAATAAATCAAATAACGCAACATGAATACAAAGATAAGGTAGGAAATCTCTTCCAAACTCTAAACCTAAAACTCACAACTCAATCTCATACATAAACCTAACCCTATACATAAAAGTCTATTTACACTCAACAATAATAATGATAATAAAAGACTAAATTTCCCTTAGAGAAACAAAAGACTTGCCCTTAGACTAGGCATAAGTGTAACTGTACTCCCCCCCAACAGACACCTTGTCCTCAAGGTGGGAGAAAATTAGACTATTGTTTGTTCATGTCAGGCTGCTTTCACCTGGCTTACCATCTTTTCCATTTAATCAGGAATTCATAGTGACCTACACAAGTTCTAAATGTAGTCTTGTGCACATCATTTGCCCGCATCTGAATCTGTTGGTGGCATAATTTTCAATCAATCTTAGAGAATATCACAGCCCCAAATATCTCATTATGTGGTTTATCGATCACCAAAATCTCTGTCAATTCTGTCTCACGTGTTTCTTTCATCTTAGTTAACTTCGATTCTGCTTGCTTTTGTTTGTCCAAGCCATCCGAATGTCGTATTATTTCTTCAAAGTGCTGCCGCTCGAGTTTGCTCCGGGTTTCATTCTTGATACCACAACTTCCGCTCCACCTAAAGCTGTGATGTTGCACTCATGTCGTGTGAATCATTTTGGTTGTTTTTGTTGGAGTCCTTTCCCGACATTGTCTCTCGACCTCGTGGTGGGCGGGCCGATTTTGTTTGAAACTCCATTATCTTCTTCATCATTTCTTGCGTTTCTCTCATGCTCTCGAATCCATCCTTCATTCGGCTTTCTATAGAATAAAACCTATGTTCTATGACGACAAACCTTTCTTTCATCTCAGATTTGATTTGGCTGATCTCTTCATCTAACTTTTTCTCTAAATCATTCACTTTTTTGTTGTCATCACTCCTAAAAAAAGTTTTTGATCACGAAGCACGAAAATGACTACACGCTGAAATCTTGTCGATTAATTCAAGGGTTTGTACGCGAGAACATATGCCCGTCATTGATTTGAATCACATTGGTACAAATAAGCTGAAATATAGTAGCTTTGTACATGAAATAACCTTTATGTTGAAATTAGTAGCGAAAATTCTGTCTGTTGAAATAAAGCACTAATTCGCGCAAGCCCGATAGCTCGAATCGTGCATCCGTTATCCAGTCATAAGGCGTGGACGCTGCGAGAACCAGAGAAAACTGAAGTTCGAGTCTCTGTACGTTGCTTCCTCGTCGTTGCCTTGCCAGCTAGCTCCAATCGCGACGGGATCACGTAGACAGTGCGAGAGGAAGAGAGAATGGGGTTTTAGATCTCTGTAGGGTCCTTCCTTTCTTTGCCTTCCACACGACGGTGCGCGAAAAGATCATCACTTGGTGAGGTCACGAGTATGTCGTTGCCTTCTTCTGTAAGTTGCGAGCCCGTCGTTGCCTTCCCAGATCCAGCCGCAATCGCGACTGAATCGAGTGAGAAGAATATGGGAGCTTCGAATCTCTGTATGCCGCCTCACATCAGCGACTCTATGGGGGTAGATGACACAGAAACAATGTTTTGAGTCTCAGTAAGTTGCTATCCCTTCTCAGCTTAGAAGTGCTACTGTATGCCATCCCTATGCTGTAATCCATGGTTGATAAAAACCTGAACGCCTCATATGTCTGTGGTTTTCAGAAATCAATGGCTTTGATACTAATTTGATAAGATTCATCTTCAAAATTGACACGTTTTCCCAAAAAAATTAGGACAAACATAATATTTCTTTAATAAATTAAATAACTTAACAAGAATACAAAGATAAACACCTGCAATTCGAGAGGTAGACGATCTCTCCCAATTCCTACAATTTGAGAGGTAGGAAATCTCTCCCAAATTCTAAACCTAAGACCCACAACTCAATCTCAACGCTTAAATCTACGCTAGACATAACAAGTTTATTTATGCCAACAATAATAATAATAAAAGACTAAATTGCTCTTAGGCATATAATAGACAAACTTACCCTTAAACTAGGCATAGACTTAACAAATATATCAGATGATTTTTTTTTACCAGGAGAGATTGAGAATGTAAAAAGACTAGCATTAATGTCTATACCTAATGTTGTATCAGTTAGTTACTGAACCTAAGGTACTGAGCAATATTGATGTAATTGATGAGTTTGAGCTTGAATGGAAACTGAACCAACTGTCTTAGATTGGTACATCAAATTATTACTATTTTTTGCTCCTTAGCCCTTCTAAATAAATATATAGATTATTCTCTACTGTTCATATGCAATTGTCCGACCCATCATCAATCAGTCGACATTTTTTTTTCATTGCTTCCAAGTCATATAAGTACTCATACATATTGGAATAATGTGTAAAAATGTTTGGTTCCTTGACTGATCGTTCTACAAGATACTACTTAGTTTTTTATATTACCACATATTATAATATAATTTATTGTCTTAGATTATATAATATTATGGATCATTCTAGAAAAAAAAAATCTTCCAATTTGACCAAAAAAATATCATTTGATTTTGATTTATAACTCCTATTTTTTTACTAACAATGACATGCTATAGCATAAATTCAATGTTGTGCTCTTCCCTCACTTTGGCATTCAAATCTACATTTTTATCATTTATGCTAGTGTAGGATCGATCCCACTAGTTTATTGCATATTAAAATATATGATAAAGTGTCATAACATATGATTACACACAACCAATATCTACTCTAATACATCATACTCTTTACTGCTATAGTATACTATACTATATTATACTTTAATATATTATAATAACTTATGTTATATAATACATGAATGACTTTAGAGACTCCTAATTTAACCGAAAAATAATAACGTCCATTGTGGCACATAAATCCACTTCTTTAACTGCAAATGGTAGCACTTCTCTTGCCTTTGCCCTGAGGCCCGCCATGAATTCTGCTAAATCTCATCATCCTAGCTTTCAATTTAATATTTTTTATATTTATATTTTTATAGGCTAGTATATATTAAAATATATCTTAACAAAAAACTCCCAATTTGATTACAAAATAATAACATCCACTTTGACCCATAGCTTCACATTTCTGACTGAGAACACCATGCTATAGCACCTCAAAGCCAATTGTGAATTCTGCTAAATTCCTTGGTCATAGCATTTAAAGTAGCATTTTTATGATTTATATTGTTGTACGCTCGATCAAACTGTTATCCTACGTAATAAAATGCATTATATATAACATCCGATTACACACCACAAATATGCTCTAATATATCATACTTTGTAATGCTATAGTATATTATATTCTACTATGCTATAATATGATATTATCTTATACCATACAAATGAATCATTTTGAAAACAAAAAAAATCTATCTGGCCACAAATAATAGCATCCATCTTGACTTATAACCTCACTTTTTCGACCATAAATGGCATACTATAGCACACATTTGGTGTTGCACCTCATAGACCACTACAAATTTGGCCAAATTCTTGCAACTCGGGTCTTAAATTATCAAAATTTAATTTTTATACTATTGTAGGTTTGAGCACATTATTTTATTGCATTATTTAAACATATCATAACGTGTTATAACATATTACATTCTAAAAAATTATAGCATACTATACCATTCTATAGTATTTTATAATGTTTAATGTTCTATAAATTTTACAGGGCAGAGGTTCTATGTGTAGCCCATGAGGGATCCATAATAAGAACCCTCATAATCCTCTTGGATTTAATAATACACTACAAGTTAAAGCTCTATGAACGCCTGCTAATAAGAAGTAATTAATGCTTTTTGATTTTTCTCATCACAAATATCGTCAAAAGGAAAATCGAAGAGGTGACTATAATATCACCATGCAGAAGTCTTGCATGCAATTAGGTTAGTCAAAAAAGCTTAATTTTTTCAAGAAAGAAAACCTGTGCCAGTTTTTACTTTCTTTCGGAAAAGCATAAACAGAATAATGAGAATGATTAACCTGCTTTCAAATTAGTACGAACGCATGAATCAATTTATTGTTTGTATAATATGATATACCATTTTTTCTGTTGAGATCTATATCTAATGTAAAGTTCTATTTGTAAATAGAAGAAGTCTAGAGGTTTTTTTTTATAAATGTTGTATGGCTCTATATAAGCCAAAAAATTAATGAAATGAGTAAGTTTAATTGCAAAATCATTCCAATTTGGTATCAGAGCTCTAACCTACCGCCTCTAGCTCGATCTGGACATCTTAGGCGTCTTCTTCTCGCGCGACCAGTAGAATCGGCATCGTCCTCATAGTTGGGAGCTAGGATCACGAACGATGAATGAACAACGACCAGTTGAATAGACAT
Source organism: Phalaenopsis hybrid cultivar (assembly GCA_002079205.1). Lineage (NCBI taxonomy): Eukaryota > Viridiplantae > Streptophyta > Magnoliopsida > Asparagales > Orchidaceae > Phalaenopsis > Phalaenopsis hybrid cultivar. Next base: position 8,655 of record JXCR01137327.1, on the reverse strand, counting down.
TGTCCTCGTAGTAGTGAGTTGGGATCGCGAACAACGAATGAAGCGAGATCACAAATGAGTTGGGAGGAGTGCAAATGAGTTGGGAGCAGGGATCGCCAAGCAGTAGTGACTACAACTCACTCTGAGAAGGTAAGAAGAGGATTGCGGCTCGCTGGGAGGGATCGTTTCGCGATATAGTCGCTAGGAAGGAAACTATGGGATCAAAGGTTGTGGCTCAAGGCTTGCGACTCGATATTGTAGAAACGAAACGAAGGGGAGAACAACAACGCGGCTTCGGTGTGAGGAGGAAGCAACGGATCAAGTTGTTTGATTGTCTTCATTAACATTTTGACTTAAATAGAGTCATACGACATTTACAAAAAAAATTCTATACTTCTATTTACAAATAGAACCCTAAATTAGATACAAATCTCAACACTTCCTCTTAAAATGAGCGAAAGATATTCACTAAGCCCATCTTGTCACATAATGTAGTTACCTCCACTGAGCTAAGTCCTTTAGTGAGGTAGTCAGCCACCTGCTCTCTAGTAGCTACATAACTTAGGGTGCGTTTGGGGCAGCTTATTTGTCGCTTGTGTGTTTTCAAAACGCCGTGAAGGCGTTTGTTTCGAACGCTTTGGGTGAGTTTTAGAAAACTGTGTTTCTAAAATGAATTAGACGTCGAACGTGAATACTACCCTGCGTCCTGCGTTTTTGTCTTTCGATCGCGATACTACCCTCGCTCCTGCGATTCATCCTTCTGCCCCACTGTCGACATGAAAGATCTGACGAATCTATTCCACAATTCTGACGCTGCCGCTCCCAAACTCCCGCTGCCGTAGAAGAGATCTTTCTTTGCTCTCTCCTTAGCATCTCAACCACTGCAGCGACCGCCATGGCAAGCACCGAGAAGATGAGGCCGATTCCGACTCTTTAGAGGCTCGTGATGCCCTGAACATTGTGCGTGAAGCGGCGAGCAAGGTGTACAAGGAGTTTCTCATTGAGGGAGATTCCGAAGCTGAAATTACATCTGTTTGTAGGATTGTTGCTTTGTCAAGAAACCTGTAATGAAGGTAGGTTATTGAGTTTTTTTGCTATAATTAATGCTGCTTGATAAATATTTGTTTTTTTTACTTTTGATATATGAAGTTTGTGTCTGAGTAGTTGGAACTTGAAGAAAAAGATGATTTTTTCCCCTTAGAAGAGGATTATATGAGCATTAGCTTTGCAAAATATTATCTTATTAAAAAAAACTTTTAACTATCTTGATTGAGTTGAACAAGTTGTTTTTTGATCCTGTTATATATATATATATAGTTAGAACAGTTTTAAATCTCAAATATTAGTAATTTTACATCAACACAAGCCAAGCTAGCAATTACTGAATTGAATCCTTTGTTCAGTGTGATGCCTATGCACTTATTATTGGATTGATTTATAATTATTGAGCATTTGTGTCACTATTTTTCCTNATATATATATATATATATATACACATATATATATATATATATATATATATATATATATATATTTACATCAACATAAGCCAAGCTAGCAATTACTAAGTTGAATCCTTTGTTTCAGTGTGTTACCTTTGCACTTATTATTGGATTGATATATAATTATTAAGCATTTGTGTCACTGTTTTTTCTTATCATGTTAATTGATACTTAATTACTTATGTTCAAATACCATACTGGTAAAGTAAATGTCATCGGTGAAAATTTAGCTTGCATTTGTTATATTCTCATTATCACTTTGTGGAACTCGTTCGACAAACTATTTACTGTAAAGCTTTCTTGAATTGACTTGTATCATTGTTCTCAACTTGGCAAAACAATACAGAAAATAATGTCTTACTTCTACTATAATCGATGCTTTTCATTACCTGCCAAGTGTGGAGCAGCTTGGAGGGCGCCATAGAACATTGTTCTTGGCAACCGTTGCTTCCATACTGTGGTAGTTTGAGAAGTGCTTGATTAACCACTGATGCTTTTTATTAAGCATGTAATATAATATTGTGTTTTATGGTGGGGCAGATCATATCTAGCTCCATGTTGAATGGAAGTAAAGGCAATGTTTAAGAAATAGTAATCTTTATAAGACTTTGATTTTCAGCTGCCTTGATATATAATTAGCCTTTTATTAGTTTTTGCAGTACTTTCTATGCGTCAGTAAGAACAAAATTGACTTATTTTTTATAATAAGTAAAATGATTGAAATTATCATAATTTTATATTTTTATCCACAAAAAAATTGCAAATCAGTTGTTTTCCAAACAAACAAACCAAACAGCTAAATTATGATAATTTTTATTCAGAATAGGGGCAGAATGATTATTTATCTAGAATCAGCTGTTTTCGAAACGCACAAACCAAACAACTAGTCAGCTTATCAAGATAAATTGTTGATCAGTTATCAGGATAAACTGCTTATCTGGATAAGTCAGATAAGCTGCAGCTGCCCCAAACAGACCCTTAGTTCCAACAATCTGTTATTTAGCTTCTCCTTGGTGAAGAATCTATCAATCTCGACATGCTTAGTTCTATCATGTTGCACCGGGTTGTTAGCAATGTTGATTTTGGACTTTTTGTCACACCACAACTTCATTTAAGTTCCTTGATTCACTTTCAGTTCAACCAACAAGGCTTTTAGCCACATCATCTCAACAACTCCTAATGTCATCACCTTACATTCCGCCTCTGATGTTGATCTTGCTACAACTGATTGTTTTTTGCTCTGTCAAGAGACCAAGTTGACACCTACAAATATGTAGTATTCTAATGTGAATTGTTTGTCATCAACAGAACTTGCCCAGTCATAATCACAAAATTCCTATATCTACATGCCCATTCTTCACGAATATCAACTATTTTCCTAGTGCAATCTTCAGATACCCCAAAACCTGATACACTGCATCAATATGACATTTCCTTGAATCATGCATCTAGCGGCTCACCACACTTATTGCAAAAGAAATATCGGGTCGAGTGTGGCATAGATAGATCAGACGGCCCACCGATCTCGGGTACCTTTCACGATCAACTGATTTTCTATCTCTATACTGAGCTTGACCTTCTGATCAATTGAAGAGACTGCAGGTTTGCACCTCCCTTACATGTCTACGTGAAAAGATCCAGTACATACTTTTTCTGGGATAACAACATCCACTCAGGTTCATGAGCCACTTCAATCCCAAGAAAGTATCCGCGTTGTCACAGATCTTTTATGTCAAATTGCTTCCCTAATCTTCCCTTTAGTTGAGCAATCACCTTCATCATCACCACTCATAATTATGTCATTCACATACACAACAAATATGGTAGTGTGAAATTCATATTGTCAAAAGAACACTGTGATCTGCATTAATTTGTTGGTATCTCATGCCAACCATCGTCATTCTAAACTTGTCAAACCAGGCTTAAGGAGATAGCTTCAAGTCATATAGTGACTTCCTGAGCCTACACACCTTGCCGACTATCTGAGATGTATTGAATACCAGTGGTATCTCCATATATACCTCCTCCAATAGATCTCTATGAAGAAAAGCATTCTTCACATCCAGTTGGTGGAGTCTCCATCCATCATTCATTGACAGAGAAATTAGTGTCATCTCCGTGCTCATCTTTGCTACTAGTGCAAAGGTTTTATCGTAGTCAATGCCATACGTTTGACTGTACTATTTTGCCAATAGTTGTGCTTTGTACCTCTCCACCTTTCATTCTGGAGTTTGTTTTACCGTGAAGATCCGTTTGCATTCAATTTTCTTCTTCCCTGTTGGTAGTGGTACAATCTCTCATGTTCGGTTTTTATTAAGAGCTCAAGCTCCTCATGCATCGTTGCCTTCCACTTGAGATCCTCTTTAGCAACCTGTCAACACTTCGGTATAGAGACAGAGTCCAATGATGCAATAAATGCTCCATGCAAAGGTTAGATGTTAGAATAAGAAACAAAGTTTGCAATGTCAAGTTCCCACCCAAAACAATTAGAAGGATGTCCCGCATTGCTGCAGGAGATCCTTCTTAATGTTGGGGGTAGGAGTAGATGTAGGAGGAATAATCACCTGGGATTTTTTAATCAAAGAAAAATGGTGTAGGTGTCTCAAGAGTTTAAGAAGACTAGGACAAGGGACATATTGGCACCATAGGATATGTTCCCTCAGTTTGTTTCTTTTTCCGTGTATAAACCCTTAGCTCACCTTCAGTCTGAATTCCACCACCACTAAGGCTAATCTCATCGATTTTTGTTTCCTCAGCTGATTCATCCCACATCACAAAATATGATATTTCTCCCACTTGCACCACTTCATCACTACTACTACACAATCTCTCCTACCTCATATCTTCAGTGGTTGTTGAGTTATCGAAGGGTGAATTTACCTCCTAAGTGTAGTATGGTTCAAATTCTCTAAATTACACATTCATACTCATAAAGAGTCTCTACTCGATCATATTCCAGCATATATAACATTTTGAGTAGCATAATATCCCACGAACACACATTTCACAGCTTTGAGATCCAACTTCCATACAGATGATCTATTGTCTTTCATAAAACATACACATCCAAATATCTTTAATGGAAGGATCTCACTATTATCGCCTTTTAACATCTGACCAGAAGACTTCCAATCCAACACTCTCGAGGGTATTATGTTGTTCAATTGAGCTGCTGTCAAAATTATTTGTCCCTACAAGTGCTTTGAGACATTCATCATGATCATCATGTTTCGAGCTACCTCGAGAAATGTCTATTCTTCATTTTTATCACTATGTTTTGTGTCAGTGTGTATGAAAATGTGGTTTGATCATGTACCTTTTAGGCTGACAATTATCCCCCAAACGCCTTGTTGGTACACTGTCTCATTATCAGATCTGAAGACATTTACTACAACACCGTATTGAGTCTGAATCGCCCTGTGAAATACTTTAAAGCAGGCAAACACATTTATTTTATTTCACATTAGATATAACCAATTAACACGAGAAAAAAATCAATGAAAGTCACAAAATATCTGTAACTATCCATCGAAGTTGTAGAATAGGGTCCACATGCATCTAAATGCAATAAAAAAATATAAGAACTCATTTTACCAAAAATAACAAGAGCTCCTGACATTTATGCCAAACTCACAAGTATCACACACCTTTTTGTTTATTTATTTTTTCATACAATGATGGGTACAAACAACTCAATGGACTAAACTAACGGTGCCTCATGTGTATGTGATGTTGTAGCAATACATCATCTACTCCCCTCAGATCCTCTTGCTCTGGCATTCTCAGTCATGGATGCTAAGGCTGAGTCCATCCCCCATTACCAATCCACAATACCACGTGTCAGTTTCAAGTTTCTGGCCAATCCCCTTCTCTTGAAAGATCACATTTGAAATATCAAATGAAACAACACATTCTAATTGAAGTATAATGACACTAATAAATAAAATGTTCACGGGAAAGGAAAGAGCATGGAAAATATTCGACAAAGTCATAAAATTGGTACGCCTTACTGTACCTATTATCAACTACAGACTGTGTTGTCCCATCAACGACATGACTGCTCGCTAGAACTACCAGGTGCGTATAGGAAGAGAACTCACTAGCGGCATTTGTCACATGTCGAGATGCACTAGAATATACTATCAATTATGGTGAAATGATATAGAGGCAGGGACATGCGTATCACGAGCACCTTTGGCTGAGTGGGCATAACTAGTAGTGTTTCCCTCGGATGACGATAAGGTCGACGCATTGTCAGTGGCATCACATGTTGCTCTCTGCTTTCTCTTCAACATCTCCAGAAACTTATGATCCTCATTAGTAAAGACCACCATTGTCTTTCCCTCATTCTCTGCTACTATCAGATTGCCCGGTAGCCCCCTCTAAACGATCTACGTACGCCCGTCTCTCTCTCCTTGGGTGGCTTTGGACAAGACTTGCTCATATGTCCCACTTGTCCACAGTTGTAGCATATGTGGGTCTCCTCCTAAGCACCTATCATACCTAAGCTCGATGCAGTCAATTCCTCGTCATTCTTCCCTGTCGTCACAACCCTTCGCGTGACCCAAGAGCCACAGAAGTCTCACACCCCTTCTTTAGCACTTTTGCACGAAGCCATAGTCGTTGTTCTCACGCAAAACAATCCAATCGAAGCTTTGCCTGCTTTCCTTGCACGACTCTAATGATTGCACACCACATAAAATCGATTACATGTCTCTATTCACGCGGACAATTCAAACTGTCGCCGCATTCCAGCTGGATTCGCACAGAAACATGCACGAAGCCCCTTCTCCACTGCTTTCCCCTCACACCAAAGGCTTAGGGGTGTCAATTCGGGTCAGCAGGTCGAATTCGGGTCTGACCCGAAAATGACTCGACTCGTATAGGGTCAACCCAAACCCTGCCCGAATAATAAACATATTGAAAATTAAAACCAGAACCCGATGTGAACCCAAGCTTAACCTGCTAACTCGAACCTGGCTTGAACTTTTGTGCTTATTCGAGTCATGTTGGGTTTTCGGGTTCAACCCGAACCCGACCCAAATAATAAACAGGTTGAATTCTCTGACCCGATCCCGACTTGAAAAATATTCAGGTCAACCCCAATTCGAAATTATCGAGTCGAGTTCGAGTCGTGTTGTTGTGTTGGGCACGAAGGTTTACTATTTCTCATTTTGCTTGTCTCTGTTGCATCGAGTCGCAACCCTAACGCTCCAGCCATACTGTTTTGCTAAGTTTAATTGCAAAATCATTGCAATTGTTTCTACTCGCACAATTTTGAAATTTTCTCACATGTTTTTTAGATCAATAATTTTCTAAAAACACCATTTATTTTTGTGATTTGCATGTGCAGTTTTCTGCTTCGTCAAGGCATCCATTCTGTTCTCACTGCCACGCTGACACTGTTATAATTGATTTGAGCATTTACATACCTCACAATTCTTATATATTTACATATCTAACAACTAAATATGAAATATTAGCATGCATAGCACTTTAAATATTTAATATCATATATAAAATTCCAATGTTACTAACTTTTTAGATATATAATACATTTGGCATTGAATTGTTATAAATATAAGGGCCATTTACATAAATACAACCCGGTTATATTTTTACATATCTAACACCTAAACTTTGCTTTTTTGCATTTGTACCGCCCAAATCTTTCACATCACATAAAAAGCACGGTTAAAATCCTCCTANAACACCATTCATATAAAGGATTTGATCTATTTATTATAATTGATAGTTGCATTTTGATTATTTTAACAAAGGCCCTGAAAAATGCTTAAATGACTAATGTTATTTTTTTTCATCATAGATCATGTATTGAAGATGTAAGCGCCTTAATCATTGGATTTCTCTTATGGAAAATTGAGTTCAAATAAAAGCATGTTAAATTTGTAGATTGCTTGAACATTTATTTAAATTGTTAACAACGTTATAATTACTTGATTTGGGTTTATTTGAATAGGAAGAAATTGACGCACTTTTGATATCTTTGAGTTTGTAACATTGAGATGTTCGGTGATGTTATAAGTTTACTAAAATTGAAGCTAAAAAATTTTTGATTATAATTCAAGATGTTTTCAATTCAAATATTACATTGAGATTTATGCTTGATCAAATGATTTATGATAATATGTTATATTTCATGTTGAAAGAAAATAACAAACTTAAGTACATGTCAAACTAACATTAATAAAAATTATAACATTTTATGTACTTATTACTAATATCTTTGTCATCTCTTACATTTTTTTTTTTTCATATTAGAATATAATAGTTTGATAGAGTATTATTGTATTTGATAATTGGCCACCATGGGGCCTATAATGTAATGAATAGGCTTTCTTGGAATGATTCTGACTAATGAACATCTAAGAACTGCATGACCTCGCGGATCGATCAGACAGATTGAAGTTCTGTTTATCACTTTTGCATGGGCAGATACACTAGTCAGACCCGTTTGAGGAGTCGGCCCTTGATAGCGATCCTCTAGAATAACAAACAACTGAAGTAAGGATCAGCACTAAAGGGATTAACACACGCTCCCACATTATTGATGAGTAGCTTGAGATCTACATCACAATCTTTTCGGTAAGATATATCAGATATATTTTGTACCGTATTATCCATAATTTCATATTATTTTCCTCTTATATATTTAGGGAGGAGAAGGCCAAACTATGGGGAGAATCATCCATCTTAGGGCCTCTCTCTCTCTCATCTCTAACTTCTAGTGAGAAATTAAATCATTTTCTCCTATCTGTCGTAGGAGAATCATCAAAAGAAACAGAGAGTTCAGGCCCAAAGAATACCTCCATCCTGTTCTCCCTCTCTACATAGTCTCTCCCAAGTTTAATGAACCTACAATAAAATACAGGACCAAGGTACTAAAAGTACTCAACAAGTAGAAAATTAATGAATAACAAAATTCATGAGCTTATAATTATGTGAGTTATTGATTTTCAAGAATTTTATGCACTTTACCCGCTTAAGAAAATAAGCTGATGTTTTTTTTTTTTTTTCTTTTAAATACTCTCATGGATGTGTAAGAAATAAAAATCTTCAGAAGCTCGTGTTTTTCCAAACCAAAGAAAGATTGAATTCTATGTTTTAAGATCAAACATTATATTCATAAAAAATATAAAGGGAAATTTAGGTA
>JXCR01137324.1:48374-101033 GCA_002079205.1 Phalaenopsis hybrid cultivar | reverse complement strand
AAAAAAAAAAAAAAAAAAAGGTGGTGTCAAAACTGACAATTGAATTCAAGAGTGCTGGCCAAAGTTTATATCATCACTGTCAAAATGCAACTGTCCAAACCACTTTTGTAACATCTCTGATGCACCAATACTCAGATTTGCACCATAGCATCAAGCACAACGCAAAACTAAATTATAAAGTATTGAACAATTTTCACACCTGAATTTCTATATTTTGTTTGGATGGATGGTGTGATGCGTGAAAGTGATGTAGCTATGTTACATTATGGTCCATAGATTCCATGAGCAATTTAAGGTTCAACTCAATGAACCCTTCTTTCTCTATTCCATTCATTCTTGTTGCTTCTGCATGAATTGTTATGCATATTTAATAATGTTCTTTCTAGACTACATTTTTATTACTTTGTAATACATATTCATCTAGGCACTCTTTGATATGAAATATTTAGAATTAGAATTTTTGGGGTGTTTGATTTGATGTAAAGCAAACGTCTTGCTATTTTGAATTCAACAAGCAGAATATTATCAGTACACTCAAAATTTGCCCTAAGTCGAGGAAAAAAGCCCTAACTGCAGCAGCATCTCTCGAGTCATAGAACAATAAGATTTCATAGCTAGCTTCCTAACTCTTTAGCCGATTGTCATAGTCTGCCAACCACTACCCTCAAATCGAGAGCAAAATTCTAACAACCACAACTCTCAACATCAGACACTTCATCTCTTCTTCTACATTATCTTCAAGTAATGTAATTTTTAATCTATCACTTCTGATAAAGATGGGTTATTCGCATAACGAGCTTCTTGAACAGTCCGCGATTGCTTTGTTCCAAGTTCTCGTAGCAAATACTTGTTATTTGCCATCCATTCTCTCACTTATTTTATGAGAATCGATGGACGAGATCTTCATCTCTATGTAACCAAGAAAAAAATATTCTTACTTGCCCTCTGAAATCCAGTTGTATTACACTAATATGATTTTCTTTTGTTACTAATAATATCAATTTTGATAATCTCATGAATTAAATTTTTTTTTAATCAAAATCTATCTTACATAATTTTCTTTCAGCTTTAAAAAATACATAAAAGGCCAATCTCTTTTAGACAATTTTAACTAAATGATTAAAGAATAATGATAAGAATATGAATGTCATTTCAACTTTAATAACAATTTACCTACCTTCAATAACAATTTACCTATCTCTCGAGAAAATTTGGATATGTGACATAAATGAAGCGTGTATTCACATGTGATGTGAAAATAGATGAATCGCTACATGATGATGAAGATCATTTGTCTATCCAAATAATTTCTGTAATGAGACAAATTAAAATCATCAAAAAGTCTGTGGTTATTGCTATTGCAAAAAATATTATATTTCTATTATTGCACGATGTAGGAATCGAAAGTAAGAAATATAAACTTAAGCAAAATATATAACGTCTAACATATCTTGAATTTCAATTTAATTGTATCAATATGAAGCGAATACGGAGAGCACTTTTTAGACTATGCAACTTAAGGTGCATAAAAGATTGTTTGAAGACACATTCTATATACTCATTAAAGAATAAGTTACTATCCTACTGCATATGCTAAAGTAAACTATTCATAGTCGTATCAATTAATTTAATTTTTAAAATTTCAATGAATAACTAATAAGCAACTAAATGTTGGAATACATGTTATATGAGAGTTGTCATATAGATTGATCGAGCTACCCCAGCTCCACACTCCACATAAAATATAATAAAATAATAAGTTCATGCCTTTCTTCTAAGTACAATCATGCCTCATGCATGAGAAAATAAAACTTTTTAAGGGACATTCAAAGTTCGCCCGAAGTTTAGCAAAAAAGAAATACACCGAACTCACAATTCAAGGGACAAGAGAAGCCCTAACGACAACATCTCTCGAGTCGTAAAACAATATGATTTCATAGCTAACTTCCTAACACTATAGTCGATTGCCATAATTTTTCAACTGCTACCCTAGAATTGAGAGCAGACTCTTGTGTAATAGCCACAACCCCGAGCGTTAGACACTTCATCCCTTCTTCGACATTTTCTTCAACTAATGTGTTAATTGTTCTATTAATTCTGATAGTGATGGGTGGGTTGTTCAAGTAGCAAGCTTCTTAATAAGTTTGAGACTGCTTTGTTCCAATTTCTAGTAGCAAATGATTGTTATGTTGTCATCTAGTCTCTTTTCTTTAATGAGATTTGATACAAGAGATTTTCATCTCAATGTAACAAAGAAGAATAACATTCTTATTCGCCCTTTGAAATCCTATTGTATCACACTAATATTTTTTTTGTTAGTAATAAAATCATTTTAATAATCTCATGTATTATAATTTATTTTTATCAAAATCTATTTGACATAATTTTCTTTCTTCTTAAATACATTCGTAAAAGGCCAATCTCTTTTAGAAAATTTTAAGTAAATGATTAAAGTATAACGATAAGAATATGAATATCATTTCATTTTTAATTAATAATAATTTAACTACCTTTTGAGAATAATTTAACTACCTTTTAATTAATAATAATTTAACTGCCTTTTGAGTAAATAATTGAAGTGTGTATTCACATGTGATGTGAAAATAGATGAATGGATACATGATGATGAAGATAATTTGTCTATCCAAATAATTTATGTGATGAGACAAAGTTAGATTAGAATCAACCAAAAGTCTGTGGTCAATGCTACTGCAAAAAATATTATATATCTATTATTGCACGATATATGAATTGAAAGTAAGAAATATAAACTTGAGCAAAATATATAACTTCAAATGTATCTCATCAAACTATATCTTGAATTTCATTTTAATTGTATCGATCTGAAGTAAATGTGAAGAGCACTTTTTAGACCATGCAAATTAATGTGCATGAAGAAATTGTTTGAAGACACATACTATGTATTCATTAAAGAATAAGTTATTATTTTATTGCATACACTCGGTAAACTATTCGTAATCGAGTCATTTAGTTTAATTTTTAAAATTTCAAAGAATAATTAATAAGCAATTGAATGTTGGAATTAGGGCTGTCAAAAAAGCTCATTGTTCGCGAACAGGTCGTGTTCGACTCGTTCTTTAAGTAAATGAGTCAAACACAAATAAANTTCAAAGAATAATTAATAAGCAATTGAATGTTGGAATTAGGGCTGTCAAAAAAGCTCATTGTTCGCGAACAGCTCGTGTTCGGCATGTTAAATAGCTCGTGTCCGGCTCGTTCTTTAAGTAAATGAGCCGAACACAAATAATTTTTTAAAGCACGAATTATAAACGAGCAGAACATGAACCCTTTCTTTGCTCGTGTTTGGCTCGTATCAGCTCGAAATAAAAAAAAGTATGCATACTATATATATTATTTATATAAGAATATTATATATATATTTATATCTAAGTTAAAATCATAACAGTTTGTGTAGTCATGTGGTTCTGCATCTTTTATTGCACAGAGTTGGTGCATGTTCGAATTCAACACTCAACATCTTTTTTTTTTAATTAATTTTAACGAGTCAATTTCGAGCCGAACACGAACAGGAATATTTAAATCGAGCTGAACACAAACACATAGTTCACGAGTCAAGCCTAAGTACGTNAATTATAAACGAGCAGAACATGAACCCTTTCTTTGCTCGTGTTTGGCTCGTATCAGCTCGAAATAAAAAAAATTATAAATATTATATATATTATTTATATAAGAATATATTATATATATTTATATCTAAGTTAAAATCATAACAGTTTGTGTAGTCATGTGGTTCTGCATCTTCTATTACACAGAGTTGGTGCATGTTCGAATTCAACACTCAACATCTTTTTTTTTAATTAATTTTAACAAGTCAATTTCGAGCCGAACACGAACAAGAATATTTAAATCGAGCTGAACACAAACACATAATTCACGAGTTAAGCCTAAGTACGCTCAAGCTCAACTCGTTACAACCCAGTTGAAATACATATGAGAGTTACGTCATATACATTAATCAAGTTACCACTACTCCACACTCCACATAAAAATAAAATAAAGTAATAAGTTAATGCCTTTTTTTAAATACAATCATACCTCATGCATGAGAAACAAAAACATTATAATTTACAACATTTATAGTAAAATAATTTTAGGTATTATAAATAGAATGCACATCAAAGTGAAGAGTACTCAAGGAGTATGAATCCATACATAAAGTATAGAAATCATATCGAAGATAAAAAGTACTCGCAACAAATGTAATTCAAATGGGGGTTAACATGTGTTCTAATCATATGAGAGGATTCAACACATGATGAACTGTTCTAAAAAATCTAATAGCTAACAAATTCCAAGAAGTACAAAAGCTAACCCTACATAAGAAGTTGCCATACTTCCACTAAAAAACTGTATTTAAGTTCGCAAATAAAATATTATCTAATTGGCGATATTTATTCCACAAAAAAAAAATCTATCACCACATGGTGCCACGAGTTATCATTTAAAGGAGTTTAGTAACATGAGACTCAAATAGAAAAGAACTATTTAATCTTCACTTTCCATAATAAGCATAACTACGAATTGTACATTTGATTTATTAAAATTGTTTTGTAATTATAAATAGCAACCTTAATTTTCTTTGGAAATCTAAGTTGATATTTTTTCTTATTTAATGCATATTACATAACTGAATGATAATTAAAAGTGAAAATATTTTCATTCTTTCAGAAGAAAAATGGGCTAGAAAAACCACACTGAAAAAAGAAACTAAGATTATGAGATATGACTCGTGAAAAGTAGAAGAAACGAAAACAATTTGTTATATCCATGTGAAATTACATGAAAAAAAAATATGTTATTAAAAACATTAAAATCTCATTTTTATAATGTAGCTTAACTTTGTAAAATATTTGCATCATTTTATGAAATACATCATTTTTTATAGGTACAAGTCTTTCATATTTTTTTACATGGAGTTATACATTTGAAAAAAAAATAAAAAAATGCATGAAAAAATATATGTTATTAGACAAATTAGAATCTCATTTTTATAATGTGGCATAGTTTTGTAAAATATTTGCATCTTTTATGAAAGACGTCATTTTTTATAAGTACAAATTTTTCATCATTTCTTTAATAGAATTATACGTTCAAATATAATGTTCTAAATATACATACATGCATCTTATATTTAAACACAAATTAGTAAGATGTTATTTATTATTTATATAAGTGATGTGTACATAACAATTAACTGCTACATCTATTTCTTAAAAGAATAAAAAAAAATTTATGAAGCACACAACTTAACTAGATAATTGGGTCATTACAAATAATATCTAAATATATCAATTTAAATAACCAAAGTCCTCATGACTTTAAAGTTGATGTTTATAAACGTGTTAATAAAAAATTTAAAATAAATTTGTAATTTAAGGTATAGATGAGTAATGAGATGAGTAATGATAAAATCACATTTAACATCAGCAAACTATATAGAATCATATTTAAGATATAAAATAAATATATAGGGTATATTGCGATGAAGGTATAAAACCAATATTGATTATTCAAGAGGAATATATATTTTATATCCAAGTACATTTTCTAATGGAGTTTCTTTTCAATAAATCACATACTAAAATAAATATAATGTTTTGTATGTATTGTGTTATAAGCTTTATAGAATATCTCAATCACAAATTACATGAAGTTAGAAAAGTTTTGTGATGAAGAACATGATTTTGGAGATTGGGCTAAGTAAAATTTTGTCAAACTATATTTACACTCAACAAATAAAATTTGATATTTTGAAAACCATATTTTTTGTATTCTGGCATATATGCAGTACAACCCATTAAATGACCTAATATAGACATTAAATAAAATTACACATGAAATGTTACATCCACTTTTTTTTAAGATGTGTCCCCAAAAAAAAAGGAATAAGAGATTTATTAATGATCAAATTATCAACAATACACTGTTATAATAGTAGATAGTATAGCTCAAATTGTTAATGCAATTAAAAATATAATAAGAGCCTCCAAAGAAGAAAAATGTCCACTAAACTCATGACAAAATTATAAAATATATTTCAAAATTCTCAAAGAATATGTTAGGAAGTACTTTAAACTTATAATATATTTATAACTTTCAACTACATATGTCAGGAAGCACTTTAAACTTATAATGTATTTATAACTTTCAACAAATTTATCGTACTATGTTTAGTTATTATTACTTTGTATAATTCAAACTGTTTCTCTTTGAGTTGTAATTTCTAATAGATAAATGTTATTCTTGTTCGATATCTATGTTCTCTTAGATGTATTTTGGACTTATGAAGAAAATGAACTATTAGCTAAGTCAAAAATTGAACTTATAGTAAACTTAAAATCAACATATTTAGTTTAATAATTAATTGAAATAATAAGATAGAGAAAGTTGTACCATTTGGAATGCACATTATTATATCATTTCTTGCATTAGTTTGAATTATAAGATTTTCAAATTCAATTTTGAATTGAAATTGATATATTTGTCTCAAAAGAAGAAAATTTTGTATGCCCTTTTAATTTTTACATGTGACTACTTTTTAATTGAATATTCCTCTCTCCTCCCCTATCAATGTAAACTATTATTTTGGCTACACAACATAGATCATCATTTCGAGATAACTGAGATTTTTACTCTATTTTATAATGACTGATTATACAATTCACCCAATCGTACAAAAGATTATCAAGTATAAATTTAACATATATACAATTCACTAAGAAGATAGGTTATTATTTGATTAATAAGATTTTCATTATAATCAAGACAATAAAAACTTTATTTTATATGCACTTCGAACCACCTAAGGTAAAAACTGTTATGATGATTCTTATATAAATAATTTAGATTTCTATTACATAATTTATTTGTTGGTCAAGAAGATTATAATACTTTTTACCTCTTAAAGAGCATTCCATGTAAACTACAACAATATTTGATTAGATTTCAGATTTTGATAGATGAAAAAAATAATTTTTTAGCTACCAAGAAAGTTGTCTCGCAATGAATGTTGATAACTCAATCCATTTATCCCATGAATACAAAAATACTTCAAATGCTCAACAATTCAACATAATTAGTATTAGAATTTCTAATATATGCAAAAAGTAAAAACGATTGCAAAAAAAAAAAATGTGGCTAAAGTAAAAAAAAAACACACAAAAATGTTTTTTATTTTTACTTTTCAAAGTGATTCAAAATATGCAATTCCATCAAAAAATTAGTTATGTCCAAAATAATATTAATTGTAATTTGGTTTCATGACAATTGTTAAAGCTCTAACTTATAAAGTAGAGATTAAAGAAACGAAAAACGTGAAAGTTATGAAAAATTGTGAAATACACAAAAGTTGTAAAAAAAAATTTAGTAACTTTGTAATGAGACCAAAATCATGCAATTTCATAAAGAATTTGGCAAATGATATTAAAAAAAGTATCTTAAGACTAGTTTTCTATTCTTCATATTCATTTTCTATCTCTTTGTGAAAAAAATAGGCTATCAAGTTAAAATTAGAGAAAATTAACAACACGAGATGTGCAAATATTTCTCAACTTTTCAACAAATCAAAATCATGCAATCTCATTAAAAAATGAGCATATTATACCAGAAAAAAAAGTGTAGTATCGAATTTTCCAATTTTTATTTGCCCTTTGTAATGTTTGAAAAATATATCTTATGACATCAAAATTTAAAAAAAAATTGATAACATAAAAATAGTAGAAACTTTACCAACAATATCAAAATAGTATAATTCATAAAATGAGCAAGTTATTTGAAAAATGACAACATTAAGTCAAATTTTCTTCTATCCATATTCATTTTTTGTTTACCTAATCACAAATGTATAATCTTTTTAATGATCAAATCAGACCGCTCCATAGATTGTGCTACATCTACACCAATCTCTACAAAAACTATGATATACTTGTCGTCCAACTTTATTTGTTAAACATCAAATACCTTTTAATATTTTTCCGGCTTAGCCTAATCTCCAATAGCATGTCCATCATCATAAATCTTTCTAAACTCGGTGTAATTTGCAATAGGAATATTTAATAAAGTTATAGCTTTAAGAAAATCTTATACCACAATGTGTAAGGATGACTTATTTTATTATTTGATTTCTCCAAAATCTTTTTTGAATAGAAGCAGTACTTAGATATAAAATACATACTACTACCTCATCAATATATTTTTTTTAACTTTCAGCGCAGTATGCTCTAGATATTTCTTCAAATATTGGATATGATTCCGTATTGTTTGTTGGTTTTGAATCCGATTATTACATTGCTAAGTCGTAATTTTAATATCAAGTTTATCTTTCAATTTTTGAGCAGCAATTTGATAGACAACATTTTTAAAGCCTTGAGTACTTCGTATATTTGCATCTATATACTCAAGTCATTATTTATGATAGTCCAATTATCTACTCAGTTTTCAAAATCAATGAAAAAAATTTCATGTCCTTATGTTTAAAAGCTTATATAGCAATTTATTATTATGTCTCCATCACTCCAACAAATAGCAGGTAACAAGACAAAATTNAGTCATTATTTATGATAGTCCAATTATCTACTCAGTTTTCAAAATCAATGAAAAAAATTTCATGTCCTTATGCTTAAAAGCTTATATAGCAATTGATTATTATGTCTCCATCACTCCAACAAATAGCAGGTAACATGTCAAAATTTTAAGTTCAGATTTAAAAAAACATAAATGTATAATAAAAAAATACTATATATGTATATATATATATATATATATATATATATATGAACATAGAATAGTATGTCAAAAAATGAAAAAACTGCACACAAAAATGCATGTCCTTAAAAAAAAAATGCAAAATGTTTTACAAAAACAATCTACATTAAGATTACAATAATGAGACTTTTTGTCTGATAGCCAACAGGTGGAATCACATGGCTATAGCAATCAAGCCTTTTATCTTCAATCACTCATGAGAATCATCTAGCAAAATTTTATACCTCTTTTGAGCTTGATACCTTCAATCTCACTCATCTTCTAAGAAACTGAAGTCATCTTCATCTTTAGTTAATATTTCAGATACATAATATACAACAACAACAACAACAACAACAACTAAGCCTTTATTCCACTAAATGGGGTCAGATATATGAATTCTTTTTCTCCATTGTATCCAATTGAGTGTCATATTTTCATTTAATTCAAATAAATTAAGATCATTTTTTATACAACATGCCCAAGTCTTTTTTGGTCTACATCTACCTTTCTTAACATAAGTCAAATCTAAAACTTTTACTCTACTAGCCGGATCATCAGATGGTCGACGTTTAATGTAACCAAATCATCTAAGACAACTCTCTCTAAACTTGACTGTCATTAGAGCTACACCAACCCTTCCATTCACAGATACATTCATTTTGCATTTTGTCTCTAAGTGTCAAGCCACTCATCCACCTAAGCATTCTCATATCAGCAACACTTATAAATTTTGCAACATTTTGCACCGTAAAGCATTACAAGTCTCACCAAAACCTTATAAATTTTCATTTTAAGTCTAAGCAATACTTTTCTATCCTTTTAATTATTTGATCACACATTGTTAATACTCTGTTACCATATCTAATACTACTAAAATTGCATTTCATATATTTAGTTTTAGATGAAGTTAAATGAAGATCTTTAAACTCTAAATTAGACCTCCATAATTTAAGATTTTCCTAAACTCTTTCTTTAGTCTTATCCATAAGAATGATATCATCAGAGAAAAGCATACACTAAGGTGCATCCTGTGTAAATGTCCAGTAAATGCATCCATAACTAAAGCAAAAAGATATAGTCTTAAAATAGATCCAAAATGTAATCCAACTGAAATAGAAAAATACTGGTCAATCCTCTTTCTGCTCGAACAAAAGTAACAATACTTGTATATATCTTTAGTAGCTTGAATATCTAAGCTTTTTCTAAATCAATAATATTTCTCTTTCAAACCTTTCAATAAATGTATAACTTCCATAGTAGACTTGTCTGACATAAATCCTAACTGATTATGAGAGATCTTTGTATCACATCTTTAACTTATATTCAATTACTCTCTCCCGTTATTTTAAAGTATTACACGTTAACTTAATTCCTCTTTAATTTGCACAGTCTTGTGCATTCCCTTTATTCTAAAAAAATAGGGGCCAAAATACTCTTCCTCCATTCCTCAATATTCATGTAATGCTTTCAAGTACTTTTAGTTTTGAAAAAAATATTAAAAAATTAGTTAGCCAAGAAACTCTCAAATCTCCAAAATATTTCCACACTTATATTGAGATATCATCTAGTTCTATGATTTTTCCACCTTTGGTTCTCTTTTAAGCTTCCTTAATTTGAATTTAACTGTTGCGACGTAAAAATAAAAAGTTTTATTATTAATAATGATATTAAGATCACTGAGGCCAATTGTATTTTCAAAAACTTCATTCAAAAGTTTATTAAAATAGCTCACCCATCTATATTGAATATCTTCCTCTGAGAAAAACACTTTTTGATATTAATCTTTAATAAACTTGAATTAAATTTTTACTTTTTTTTCTTTGTTTAGCTAGTTTATACAAAAATTTTTCAGCCACTTTAGGATTTAATCTATTATAAAGATCACTAAAAACAAAATTCTTAGCATCACAATTTGTTCTCTAAAACTTCTTTAGGGCAACCTTATATTTTTTTTTCCAATTCTCAAAGCTTTATATTTAAATCAATTTTTACAACAAAACTTATTAATTTTATTCTATTTATAAAAACTTTTTCTTTTGATTCAAATGTTTATTTTGTCATTTATTTAATTGTATTTTTTTTACCTTTTTTCACATAGAATTAGTTTCTTTACGAACATCTCAAATCTTGAAAAAGTATACTCATAAAAATAATTTTATTTGTATTTTTAAGTGCTCTTTGCTAATTTTATGACAATATTTCACTGTGTTTTATCTTTCAGCATATATTAAAAGCCATAACTGATAACCGATGTTAGTACTTAAATTTTCACATAGAATGATATTTACATTCTCGATGGTCTTTTTCTCATAAGAAAATAATCACTCTCTGTTTTATAAGATACATTCTCATAAATAATAAAATGCTCATCGCTTTTATAAAATATAGTATTAGTAATTACAAAATCAAAAGCTAAAACAAAATCAAATATGGTTCTACCTTCTTCATTAATCACTCAAAAACCATAGCCGCTGTGAATATTTCTAAAATATTTTACCACTCTATCAACATGTCAATTTAAATCAACTCCAATTAAAATTATTTCTTCGGGAGATATCAGTTGTATTAATTCTTCTAGTTCATTCTGAAATGTTTCTTTTGAACCTACATCTAAACTTACTCCAGGAGCATAAACATTTATAATATTACAAATCTTAATATCACCAATAATAATTAGGGCTATAATTCTATCGCCAATTCTAGTAATTGGAGATAGAATTGGATTTCAAAAAAAAGGTCAACTTGGATTCCAAAAAATAAGTCTCATACTTTATAATTGCAAAACGGTTCTGTAATGAACAAAATGCATACTAAATATTGTGTGCAACAATGAATATAAAAAATTAAATAAATCTTTACTATTTACAAGTTTGACAGCAATAAAAACTCATCTGTGTTAACTTGCGATGAAATATGGGGATATAAAACTTTGCTAGTAAAATACTCAAAATCAATTAAATAATATTTACCTGTGATACTTAATAAAATTAATTTTATGAAGACTATTACGGTTGCGTATTAAATTTTACGCAACCAGCTTTTGTATCTTCCAAAATACGTAACAAAGCAATTAGATCATTTAATCAATTTCTGAAGACATTTACATTACATGTTGAACCCTCTCAACTGGCTAGAACATGCACACCTTAAATTGAAATCCATCGTTGTTAGAACATTTGATTTCTGCATGATTTTTTTACTCTATATCGGAACACATGTTCTTTAGATAGTTTAATATTGATATATGTTGGATCTATAGCATCAATATAATCATCTATTCTAAAACAAAATTAAATGTTCAAATGCAAAAAAAAAAATATTTTCAAACATAAGAATGATCATACCTTGAAAAAAGTACAATTATATTATTTTTTTTTATATCTTATATAGAGTTTGGAGCAATAATAGTTTAGTCAATTCAGGATGCAACTCTTTTATAACATACATTCCAACATTCAAGTACCGATAATAATTTTCCCAAATATCTAAAAATTAAATCTAGTAACCCGATTACGGGTATTATGCTTGAGTATATGTAATAACATAGCAACTTATTTTTTAACGTGAACATGAATTGAATTTTAAAAGATATGTCATGGAAATTGACATGAAATACAGTCAAAAATAAATTTTAAGATATAACATAAAGAGATATAATTAATGTTGTATATTTTCATCAGGATTACACTTTCACTTTCAGCACCGATCTCTTATAATAATATAAATATAATATTAATTGCAACAATAATGACGGGATGGAGTGCTAAGCATTTATGAATTTGCTCTGTCATCATAGAAGTTATTTGAATAGGACAACTGATTTTCATTGTCATGTAATCATTCATCTATCTTCACACAACATTTTAATACACTTCATGCAAGTTGCATATCCAAAATTTTGAAACAAAAAAAAAAAGATTATTGCTGAAAATCTTTCAATGAAATTATATTTGAGTTCTTATTATAATACATTTAACCATTTTATCATAATTGTATACAAGAAAAAATCAACGTTTGCATAATTATTTTAGTTAGAAGAAAATTATATTAAATAATTTTCACAAAAAAATGTAACACTAGATGCTATCAAAATGAGATTATAATTACCCTAAAAATATCAAGTATAACACAATCGAATTTTACAAGACATGTCATGATATTTTTTTCTTAATTACAATAAAATAGCGATCCATTGCATCGGATCTCAACCAAAAAAATAGATGACAGAATAAGAAGCCATCTGCTACAAAAAAAAAAAGAAGTTAACGTTGATGGGTTAAGAAGATTGTTTTATAAAGAGCCAAACACTAACAAAAATGACAATAAAAAGCATGTTAGCGAAAGACGACGTCCAAGAAGGAATGGAGAAAGACAACGTTCAAAAATGTGGCTACTACATGAGTTTTGCCTTCGATTTTAGAGTAATCAAGGGCAAATTACAATAAAAGTTAGGGCTCCTCTCCAAAATAGCAAGCTCGAAATAGAAATTGGGCATGCACCCAAGTACACAAGATAAAAAGGAGGAGAATGAGAGCATGAGTTATGCATGTTGACTTTCTTTTTTTGTTCGATTTTGAGCAACTTTGAATGCAACAAAACTACGATATTTGATCCATTCAAAATACTTTTAAGAAAAAAAAGTTTATTTTATATAATACATGCTATATGATACACACTAAATATTTCAAACTAAACAACCTTATGTCAAAAATAATAGCATTTGATCAGGTTTTCTACCATAAATTCATATTGTTTATTTGTGAAAACTACAGTTTATTAAGTTGAAATTGGAAAAAATTTAGAAAAAAAAGGATGTAAAAAATTTTGTTAGCTTTTCAACAAAACCAAAAATCATTAAATTTCATCAAAGAATAAGAGAATTATGTCAAAAATAACAGCATTGGATCAGATTTTTCAGTTTATTTTATAAATAATCAAACAACCTTTATAAGTCAAACAACCCCTAACTATTCAAACTACATTGTTTTTTCTTTTACTGTACATGCATCTAATCATACAGAAAAAATAATTATTACGTATTTACTTTACTTTACGGGCAACCAAATAACCAATGAGTATCATTAATATACTATAATCTGATTACTCTGCATTCCTTTTAAGCAAACCCAAACAGCCCTAATTACGCTACATTAATTTTATCAATATTTACAATAAATGCTCAGAACACAAATTTATTTTCATACTTCATATCCAGTCTCACTAAAAGAATCATCACTCCACTCTTCCTAATTTATCATTACCCCTTCTCTTAATTATTATTGAATTATATATTTCGAAATAACCAAATGTGTACACAATGCAATTATAATTTACTAAATTAACACAAGTAATTTTATCATTTAATGCTTAAAAAGAAAATTTGAATAAGCATAAGTAAATCACATTTAATTAAAAGAACTGCCAGTTCAATGGCAGACAAAATTAGAAATGGCTCAGTCTATCAGATAGGTCCCAAAGCCGGAAACTGATATAACTTCAGTAAATCACATGAAAATCAGAACCACAAGCCTGGTGGTCTAACTCCAGTGAACAACAGACCAAACCTGGAAAGCTTAAGCCAGTCTACTTTACCACGTGACACAAGGCTTAATGAAAACTTACCAAACAGAAGAAGCTACGGGTTTATAAGAAAGGCATAAGAATTAAAGAAACACAATATACTAATATAAGTTACGAAAATCATCTGAATGATGAGTAACCTTATTCCAACTATTCCAATTTATAGTTAAAATCATTACCGATAACAAATATACCAAATAACTAATCTTAGAAGACATTGCAAACCCTTCGAGAACAAAAAAAAAACCAAAAAACAAAAAGAACTTACGGGTTATTGGTTCATTGAGAACTTTTCATCCATTGCCTCTTTTTAGTTCCAGTGAAATTTTTTAACTAGAAAGGTTGCCATTATTAATGCCAGAAGAATTAAAAATTTTGAATTTACTTTACCAAAAAAAAAACTAATTGACGAAAATTAACATTAATCATAAAGTAAAGAACAATTAGTAAAAACTATTATGCAACCACATAAATGAAAGGTCAAAAAAAATCATACCTAAGCAGCCACAATGGATTTCACCATATCAAGAACAACAATTGACAAAGATCTACTTTGCTCTACATAAGTGTGCTGTTTTGAACCTCCAAAGACTTTGGAACTATCAAGTGAAAGAACAATATAACTCCAAACATAAGAGAAGGTTAGCTCCAAGGTCAACTTTTATCAAGCATAAAATCTGCAGCAACAAATAAAAGATTTACTGTGTGATTAATTTATGTTACAAGAAACACGACAACCTACTCAAAAATTTATTGGAATGAATGCAGTAAAAATCATAGTGGCCTGTTGTCGATACTCTTATACATATATCAAAACTTGAAACTTCGGGAACAAAATAGAAACAAACCTGGCCACGACAGAAACCGATTACTGGACAAAACATACATACATAAATGTTTACCTCATATGATATATTTCCTGTGGCTGCTGAATCGCATTGCTCCAGCTGGATTATATCCACTTCCTCTAACCAAAAAAACCAACAAAAATTGAAAAGTTTCAACGGAATCTCCCATATTCCTTGTAGTGATGATCTCTCTCACACTTTTCCCAGCCTTTAACCATCACTTGTTTATCATTATCAAGCCGCTCATCTCTAGACTTGATTATTTTACTAGAGTGCCTGGAACTGTGACTAGACTCGCGTTCCTTGTGGAATTTTTTATGGTCAGTGGAGGATTCAGGTTCCAAGCAAAATTCTGATTGATTATACTGATTGTAGCGACGTCTTTTAACTATAGAAACAAAGTCACCATCTTCAGGCATCCTACTCCTACAATGGTTTTTCCAGCTACAATCACTCCCACTGTGCTCAGAACAGTTGTGTTGGTGATTTTTTCTCTCCCTACTATGCCTTCTGGTGTCATTAGACACATCTTGTAAATCAGATTTTGATTTCTCAGAAAAATGAGCTCTCTGTTCCCTTCCACAGGCAAAAATACAAGGCTCCTTATATTTCTCATCAATCAAATGAAACTTATCATCGTGATAACTTGGCCTTTGACGAGTACTATTATGTGTGTAATGAGAGTTCTTTCTGTGAGCCCTCTGTTCATCATCAGAGCTAGTATGTTTATCTGGTTGAATTCGCCGTGCAGGCGATCTTTCAGCTCCACCAGAGTAGTAATCTTCAGATAAATCAGAATCAAGATATCTAACAAATCCAAGAATTAGCACATTAAGAGAAGCAACCAACAGAGGAAATAGAAAAAAAGCAATTAATAAAGCATTTAGAATTCTAGGAGGACCTCAGGTACAATGGTTCAAGTTGTGGCCATGAAATTAACAAATAAAAAGTCAAAGAAAAGCCTCGAAATATCTAGTTGGACTCCAAAAGCTAAAACATTTTATAATATGCATACATAGAGAAGAGAGAGCAACAAAGCTATGTTACAATAATAGAGCAAGCCCTCAATCAGCTCCAACACATTAGATTTTAATTTTATAGCATTCAAACGCATCAGCAACATTTAGGTTAGACACATTTATTGAAGGTAATATTACCCCAAACTCATTAAATTTTACTACCATGCATTAGTCAAAATACTATTGAAATGAACAACTTGTTTAGTAGTATCGACACATCACAAAAAAATCTGATATGTTTAAACCCTCAAGTTATTTATTAAGGATACATGAAATTTCACAAAAATCCTCTTTGCTCAGTCTTCAAACATTGGTATTTGTTGAAATAATCCAAAATCTGTGGCCCATAGCTTTCCATCTATAACAATCCATAGACAACAAGTTTCTTCCTACAAAATTATCCATGGACAAAAATTTTCTGTTTATACTATATAGTTAATTCTAAATTCTAGAATTAATTATTGTTTCCAAAGTTACTTCTTTCATAAATAGTTTTTTCTCCACTAATTTATATATAGTTTTTCCTCAATTTTATATAGAACAAGATGATAAATTGCATTCATAAATCTCTTATTTTCTACTCACCCCTCCTTTCCTTCTAAATTTTAACATGGTATCAAGCATATTACAATTCTACTCTTTGTGAGTCTGATGGTTCTTTAACACGAAAGTCTCTTCTCTAAGCAAACAAATTTTTCATCCCCCTTAAAAGACAACTTTCCCAACCAGAGCTGTGAAAACATATGTGAAGGATCCTACTAAAAAGAAGTCGATGGCAGCAACCTAATGGCCAATAAACCAACAACTAAGAAATTCCCTCCTTATTTCAACCATTTAAGCAAATATCCAACACAGACAATCATTTTCCCAAAACAAACTTTTTTCAAAAGGTTAATGGAATAAAGCTTGGTTAGTCAAATAAGTAAATTTTATTAGATACACTCACTACAAATAAGAAGAAAACCACAACTTGTATAATAAAATTGAGAGTACCAGGATACAGCAATTTCTTCCACAATTACAGCCCATATCATGAAAATTATAATGTTTGGATTATAAATGGGTTATTCTCATAAGTGATTATCATACATTGTCATTTCCGTAAAATATCTAATATAATTATGTGCTTCAATATACAATCAAGATTGTAACATACTATCAAATAGAAAACTCACTCAAGAAAAAATTTACTGTGTTATGTTCTCATTTAATCTATCAATTTCAAGAATTGAACTTAGAAAAGAGATTGGTAGTGCGAAGATGTATTTAGGACTTTACATTATAAAAAATTCCTTCAAGACAGAAAAAATAATGAAATTTATCTACTAGAAATTATCATTTCAGATTTTAAATACATTTCAACTAGTAATGTCAAGCTTTAGCACTATTACTCAAAAAATCCAAACCCAACTTACCTTTAAAAAATATTATTTCTCTATACACTAGAAAAATATATAATTTCTGTAACTTTTGTTATATGGCTAAATACACTCATATCACAATGGAACATGCAATGATTCCCATCTTTTTAATTTAGTCTATAGTGATGTGGGAACAAGATGATTTATTTCCTTCATTAATGATCATACCATCTCACTGGGATTTTGTTAATGAAAAAAATTCAAAGCGAGATAAATTTCAATCATTTCAGCAATGTGATTCGTAATTAATTTCAATCCAAAATCAAATGCCAAAAAATCAATAATAACAAAAAATACATCAATTTTAAGAAATGATAGCCTATATAACGGGATTATCCATAAAAACTTTTATGTCAACGTCCTTTAACAACTTTTATGTCAACGTCCTTTAACAAAATGAAGTTTCTGAAAAAGAAAATTAGACAACCTTAAAAGCGGTTAGACTAACAATATTTTCAGCAAATATTCCTAAAATTCACAAGAGAGAAGCTGTCATAATAGCCCTTATCACATGAATAAAACGCCCTAAAAAATAATAAAATTTCAAACCCATAGTCAAATCCTTTTCGTCGTTCCGCAAATAACAAAACATTTTTTTTCACAGAAATAATTAGGTGTTCATCATGAACGCCTTGGCAAATTAGACCATAAGTCTATTAAGAGTACCGTCACTAGTACTCCGCATATCAAAAGGATACAAATGCCCCAAAGCAGAAGGACACAACCACTCGAAATTTTTATGATTTCATAGAAGTAACCTTTCATGAACACCAACCATACTAACCCAAACCATATAACGAAATTAAAAAACAAAAATCTTAATGTTAAAGCCTATTTCAACATTCATTATCCTCTCTTAAGTCAAAGGATAAAATTAAAATGTGGCACAATAGCATTTCCCACATGAGAAGAAAATTTTAAATTTGCATAGATGTAACCTTCCTTAAACACCAACTATACTACTCCATACCCAAACTTAAGGGGAAGAATAACCCAGAACAAAAACTGTAAGGTAGGAACTTATTTAATCATTCACCATTCCCTCTTATCAAATTCACGGATAAAACATATTTTGTATTGCCCCTTATTTTACCTACCAAAGTCTCACTGAAGCCATAAATACAGTTATCACCTCACCATGTTAGTACATCAAACTATTGAAGCCCTCAAGAACTGCAAACTCCCATATTTCCTTGTCATTACACCAAACATATACAAAATTTTCTTTATTTTTATAAAATGAGTGAAAAGAAAATTTAAGAAATAGAGCAATCAATCAATCATAAACATACAAAAACCACAACTTAATTGAAGGAGCAATGGAGTAGTAACCAATAAGAAAAACTTCTTGATACTAATCATAATCATTCTATTGCCTAAAACTGACGAAATCATGCACGAAACACCTAGTCTATAATTCAATGTCTTATAAAGGGATCTCGCCTTAATTTCGTGCTTTTGTCCTTTCAATTAATATAATCATATTCCAAATAATATACATGAAGCTATAAATTAAAACCCCACATCAAACGAAAGTTATAACATATGAAGTTACGGTGTTAAAAATGAATGGTAAGTGGGCAACCTTCAAACTTCCACCAAAAAAATAGACTAAATACAAATGAATCGTTAGAGTTTAACATAAGGAAAAAGGGAATAAAAAATTTTGAAGTCCAACTTTTTGCAAAAAGGACATTTAAACAAATAATTAAACTTTCATGAAAGATTTCCCTTCATGCCAAACACAACAGAATTCAAAANATGAATGGTAAGTGGGCAACCTTCAAACTTCCACCAAAAAAATAGACTAAATACAAATGAATCGTTAGAGTTGAACATAAGGAAAAAGGGAATAAAAAAATTTGAAGTCCAACTTTTTGCAAAAAGGACATTTAAACAAATAATTAAACTTTCATAAAAGATTTCCCTTCATGCCAAACACAACAGAATTCAAATTTTGCTCCCTTAGGCAACAAATTTGGACTAGATTTCACATTAAACTAATATTGAGAATGATTTTTATAATGAAGACCATAAAGTAGAAGTATATACCCGCCTAAATCAAAAAAAAAACAAAAAAGAGAGAAACACAGATAAAGAAAATCGGTTCAAAAAATTAAAAAAAAAAACTATATATGGCCACAAGAAAAATCCTCGTGCGAGGTCTGCAAATTCTCCAAATTTATAGGAAAAGTGTGGGAATACTATTGTCACGCAAACTATGCTATCTTCATTAAAAACTCTTAGAAAGAGAAAAAATAGCTATGCTCTGATATGTCTATAGGTGATCTTGAAGTAAGAACCAACAAGATTAAAAGGATTTCTAGCAAGAGAATTTGATACAAAATTTAATAAAATCTAAAATATTTTATTGGGACGGAAATGGCCTAATCAAAGTATGATAATGTTATTTACCAATACAAAACATAAATATCTAGATTTTAGCATACAGAAGCAACAATAGGCCTAACTACGCAAGTTGGGATCACCCCTAACAACACACTCGTTAATAATGGTAGGTATCAACGCATTAACCCCACTCTCATTTGGCTTGTTATGGGATTCCATGTTAGGGTTGAAGGTCAATATATGAATAAACCTACTAAAGACCATATAGAAGCTATCAACGACATTTTAATGTATCTCAAGTTGAGTTCAAAAAAATGTCGATTGCCTAAAACTTCATCCAGAGAAATAAAAAAATTTTCATAGACATTCATTTGGTTGGAGACACATTAGAAAGAAAATCCACCTTTAACTATTGTTTCATGAGGAAGACTAATTACATGAAGATAGTCAGAAATAGTTTGTGGTATCACAACATAAGTTTCAAGTTACACATAAGGTTGTTGCACTAGATAACAAAAGAAAGTAATTGCAAATATTAAAAGAACTAAACCACCAAGTGAAATTTCCCTTAGAAATATAATATGACAATTATACTATCATAAGGGTTGTAAGAAAATATTTGCTATTATGATAGGACTAAACATATAGGCATAGACAAAATTTTCACCAGTATTTCAATATAGGAATAATTCAAAATGGACTAGCTCAACTAAACTATGTTTTGCCAAACTTACAAATAACGGATATCTTACCAAAACTTTACCCATAATGAACATTAATAATCACATAAACAAGTTAGGATGATGAACAAATAGAACCCAACCTAAAGGAGTGTGTTAAAATAATATTGACTCCATGGGTAGCTCCTTTCCATCTACAAAATTACAAAGCGATCCATACTATAGCTTTCTATCTATATCACTAATTATTTATAGATTGCATAACTACCAATCGATTTTCAAACTTATTAACCTCCTAGCTATTTATTTCCACGACCATTTATGCACTTGTCATTTTTTCACACATAGTATGGAAATAAAATTTGATCATGAACTTTATAAGATTTTTTACTCTCCTCTCTTCTCATTCAAATTTTCAAGAGTAAGAATATACATTCAAAAAATTTCTAGCAAGAGAATTAGAGATAAAAAATTTAAGAGAATCTAAAATACTTTTTGGGACGAAAAAGACATAATAAAAGTAATATAATGTTATTTACCAATGAAAGTGTACACTCTCGATCTCCACAAAACAAAAAATATCTAGATGACAGAATATGGAATCACCAATAGACCAAAATATACAAGTTAGGATTACTGCTAACAACACACTTATTGATAATTGTAGGAATAAACACATCAACCACACTCTCATTTGACTTGATATGAGATTGCATGTTAGGGTTGAAGATCAATATAAGAAAAAACCTTCTAAAGGCCATATAAAAGCTATTAAAGGCATTCTAATGTATCTCAAGTTGAGTACAAAAAAAAATTTTTGATCACCTAAACATGCATCCATAAAGAAAATAAAAAATGTTCATCAACATTCATTTGGTTGGAGACATTAGAAAAAAAATTTACCTTTAACTATTGTGCTCTGGTATGAGGAAGACAAAATACATGGAGAAAGTAAGTAATAGTTTGAGGTATCACAACATAATGCTCAAGCTACATATAAGGTTGGGGCACTTGATAACAAAAGAAAATAGTTGCAAATATTATGTTACGTCGGTGTCTAGCCTAAGGAAAATNAAGCTTAGCATATGCATCTAATGTTTTGTATTGATTGTCACATCTACTCATCAAAGTTTTGAAAATTCGATCAAACTGGCCAGTTCAACCATGAATCGGTCATAGGTTTGGTTTTGGTTCATGCATAAACTCTCCCCCACATCAAACAGTCCAGAACAACCTCAAAAGGCCACATTGAGCAACAACGCAACAAATCAGTGTTAGTTCGAAAGAATTGGCTGATTCATTTAGGTTAATGTCTGATTTGATTCAACAACAAAAAAAATTTCAGAATTAATTAAATAATTTTATCAAAATCCTTGATATAATAACCTATAAAATTGCAAAACCGTCCCTCTAAATTCTCTATTCACTTGCGTGATGACCTCTCTGCTCGACTAGTTGCTATCATTTTCCATTGGTTCACCGTCTCCTGGCAGACCACTCATTGTTTGTTCACCGGCCATTCATCGGTGCAACTTCGCTCTCTTTTTAGCCAAGTTATTAGGTATATTTACATTTATTTTCCAAAAAATACATAATGTTTATTTTTTAAGTCCCCGCACTCTATTGTCCTCTTTGATTCTTCAATTTGTTTCTATCTCGTGTATAGTTGAAGAGTTGAGCCTAAAGGGGTGTTAAGTAGCTCAAGTGTAACTTACGAGGGTTCCAAACGGCTCTTAGATAGTGAGGGTGACGGGTGAATATGAGGGTGAGGGTGAGGGTGTGAGTGTGCAATGACTCGGCAATAAGATTTTGAACTCATTCAGCCTTTGATTGTCATCCTATTGTGACATTTGATGTTTCTAGGTTAAAAGCCATTTAGACTATTTTTCATGGAGGGTGATGTTTAGTGTAATCATAAAGAAAATATTTAGCAAGCAAGATATTCTTATTCATAAAAGCAGGATGACATGGATAAACTTGTGCTTCCGTTACTTGGGTTTTTTAACTGATGATATATTTTTTTTGTTCAAACAATATTTGGTGTAGATCAATTGGCATGTTTTGATTTTTGAACAATTTTGTAAAGTTTGCATTTTATTGGAGTGAATTGTTCACTATTTAATGTGGGAATTTAAAGATTGTTAAATTGATTAATAACTTTTTTAATATCTCTCTTTCCATTTTTTTCCATCTGTTTATAAAAATGCAAACCAACATAACAAACATGAGAAATGAAAGGGGAAGAAAAATAGAAATTTTAAAAATAAGAATAGAGTTGAAATAGCAATGCAAAGTGTTGAAAAATAAAATTAATGAAATTAAAATGCTTAGTGATAGGATGATTACTATTAAGATAATTATTAATAAGGTTATTATAATCTCAATTAATGCTTATGTTCTTCAAATTGAGTCAGAAGATTATTTAAAACAAGTTTTAGGAGGAGATGGATGAATTACTTGAATATAAATGAAGAGGGAAAAGTGATTTCGGGCTAACTGGAGAAGCAGCAAATGAGCGAAATAAAATGAAGAGAGGATTACCTGAGCCTCGAATTGAACCGATTGAAAGAGAAGAAGATGAAGGATACGTCAATTGCTAATTTATAAAAGAAATCGACGCCATATCATAGTCTTTTTGCTGCCCTGATCACGAAGAAAAACAAGCAAAACAACAAGGGTCTTCGAAATCAAGGGCCTCTAGAAGAATGGAGTCTCAAATCAACCAATTAGTGTCCCAATCAGAGAAAAAAAAAAGACAGCAGAGACATTTCAACAACCCTGAACCCTAAAAACTAAACAAACTCACCATTCAAGAAAATGAACTAAAAAATTCAGTGAGAGGACCAACCAATCATCTTGGCGATGAGCTTCAGCTCGTCCTGGGCCTCCTCAATAAGTTCCTCGACCTGTCCGCATCCGATACGCTTCTCAATCACCTCCCAGTCCACCTCCTCCTGGCAGACTTTGAGGCGGTGGCTGGTGAAGCTTTCAACGGCCTTGCGGTATCCTTCATCGTCCGGCACGGCCTGGATCTCCTTCAGCGTTCGAGTGTATAGCGATATCAACACCTCTCGGGCGTTAGGCACAACCTCAAGCCCCACGATTCCCGTCGTCTCCTTCACCTTCGCCATCAACATCGATCCCATTCCCCCAGTGAGAATACGCCGCAGGAACATCTTTACCCTTCCCCTCTCTCGCTCTCTAGTTCTCTCTGTGTTGCCGCACGAAGATATCTGCAGTCCAAGGCTGTAAATGAAGTGATGCACGAGCTTTGCACATATGTACAGAGTGGAAAAAATTTGACAAATTTTGAGAAATCTCATATAAATAAATAGAACGGCTCCCTTTCCAATTACAATAAAGATTGTTGATCTAGACCATAGACACTTGTAATTAGTCATTGGACTCCATTGATAGAAGTTGATTAGATGGGAAGCATGCTAAAGATTCATTGTGGTAGAATAAAATATTATCATCTTAGTATCTTAGCAGAATCTAACACACACTCAGATAAATAAATAATCAGTGGAAGCATAAGAAGTTTTCACGTGGAAAACAGTTAAATGGAAAAAATCACTGTGTGTTGCCCAGTTAAAAATATTCTACTTTGAGTTGGTGATTACATGTACAACCTTTTATCTCAAAAGTGATAAAAGTTTACATAGTTTCTCGAGTTACAGCATTCGTGAGACGAAAAACTCATTGCTCTCGGATCCTCTATCAACATACAGAGTCCACTAAGACGATACTGTAGGAGAAAGAGGTTGCTCGTCGAAGCAACGTATGATGCGCTCAATCACAAAGTCAACCAGTACTTATGATTTGATGTTTAGTCGAGGTAGATAGTGAATGTCAAACTCTCCTAACCATTTAGTTAATCTTCATGATGCTTTGGACCTTTGCAGAATAGCTTTTAGATAGAGTTGTGTGTTGATATCGATGGTATGAGCATGAAAGTACGAACATAGTCTCCTGCTGAGAACACAAGGCTTAGCTTAGTCCTGCCTGCCAACAGGTAATGACGCTCCATGTCTGAGAGGATCTTACTGACATAATAGATCACTGATTAGACCGAGTTTTCCTCCATGAACAGAATAGAGCTTATCACGTGAGGTGAAATAACCAGATATATATGTAATACCTCCTCTTGGACGGGCTTAAAAAGGAGGGGCTCTAGTTCCAATATGTCTCAAGTTGCGTGAATGCAATTTGAAATTTATTTGTACACTAAAAATCTAGGATTCCAAAACCCTCTCAATATCTTAAAGAATAATATGTACTTATCTTCAAAATGGGTCGGGAAGTGGGACAGGGCAACTATGTGACCTTTTAAGTGTTGTACTTTCTTAGTATTCCTTGGGGGCACCATATCCCTCAGTGCCTTGAAGTTCCACATATATTTTTTAAAATTCTGATATGAGTGGCGATGAATCCAGAAACTTTCCCGATGTGACTTTGAAGGTGCATTAAACTGGGTTGAGCGCATGTCATAACAATGAAGAAGCCGGAAGCACCCATCCAGATGAGAGATGTGTTGAGATCCTTCCAGTCTATCATCAATGTATACCTTCCATGTGTATCTGAGGAGATGTTTGAAGACCTTAGACCTTAGTTTTGTCAGTTTGTGCTTAATTAGTTCTGCCCATATTTTTATGTCATTATTTGTTGGATTTATCAGTATGCTCTTTAAAGATAAATTTTTCTACCCCAATTAAATAATTCAAATTTATTTTTTTAAAATTAAAATTCATAACCAAAATAAAAATAAAACAACATATTACATTCATTCCTTAGTGCATCATGACATTTAAACGACAAAATTGAAATAAAATTAAAATGAAGAGAAAAAAAAATTTGATTTAGGAATAGTCACGAAAATATCATTTTCAGCTTATACATTCATATCAGTTGTTTTTCTGCTCTTGAAGACCTCATTCATTGCATAAAATGAGTGATACGTACTTTAAGGATCATCACCTTATAGAGTGAGTTTGCCTAAGCATACTGATTGACTGACCTGTAAATTGATCTTCCAAGCATTCAACTTCAATAACAAGCATATTCATACACAACTTGCTTTATTACTTGACACCATAAGTTAACCAAATAATAAAATATTTGGGTGTGGTGAGCAATAAATACTTTTAATTTTAAAGTACAAAAATATGTTCGCATTAGTCTCAGAATATTTCCATACCTTTCATATTTACACATCTCGATTTTATAACCAAATTGTAAGACATAAATTCTTTAATAAATAATATATTATCTTATCACGCACTTCACAATACACACCACACATGGTTTTATTATGATTGGGTGGGCGTAAATGGCAACTCTTTCCATGCAGGGTTCAAAGTCCAGTCATTTTGGGCTTGCTCGATCCTTTATTGGATTGGACTATAAGTCTCTTTGTTTACTGTATTTTTTCTCTCTCTTTAGACTAAGTTTTGAGGTTTTACTTCTTCCTATATGCTTCACCTTTAGTATTAGGATTTCGAGATTGTTTTTTAGTTACAATATAAATCCTCATTTCCTGACATTCTCAAAGTTTTATATCGTGTGATATAAGTCATAAAATTTTAATAAATATCTAATTTGAACAATAAATATCTCTTCAATTCCAAATTAGTAAAGCCAAATAATATAATAAATAAGTTATCATTAAGTTTCTCAATATCTTCAACACCTTTTGCTTTTCCTCTTTGGGTTATGAAATAAACTGTTTCATTTTTTAGCTTTCCCATTTAAAATAATCAATAATGAAAATCTAAATTTTTGAAATTCTTGAAGATAAAATCACAACTTTTATTGAGAATTTTCTTAAGGAATAATATTTTTTTGATGGTGATATTGATGGGGATGTTATTAGTATAATTCAAGTTGGTTTGTTGAATTGGAGGAATGCTTCGAGCCTATTATTTGATAGAAAAGTACCAATTAGACTAAATGGAAAGCTCTATAAGATGATGGGGAAACTTGTAATGCTCTATGTCACAAAATGTTGGCCTTTAAAAGAAAATTATAAAACTAAGTTAAGTGTTGCAGACATAAGAATGCTTAGGTGGATGAGTGGATTTACACTTACAAACAAAATGCAAAATGAATTTATTTGTGATAGGGTTCATGTAGCTCCAGTGGCTGATAAAATTAGAGAGAGTCGTCTTGGATGATTTGTTCACATTAAATGTCGGTCATCTGATGATCCGTATAAGAGAGTAGATGTTTAGATTCGACTTATGTTAAGAAAGGCAAATGTAGAACTAGAAAGACTTGAGCATATTGTATATAAATGATCTTAATTTATTAGAATTAAATGAAAATATGACACTCAATAGAATGCAATGGAGAAAAAAGATTCATGTAGGCGACCTCACTTATTGTGATAAACCCTTGTTGTTGTAAATTACCATAGGGGCCTTCTCCTATAGGAAGTTAGTAACCCAACTTAATTTAAACTTTATCTAGCCTTCATATTAGGTAAGAAAAAGATTTGTTTGTTTAAATGGAATACAATCAAATCTAAAAAAAACTTTAGTTTAAATAATTGAATCCATAATGTGATTTTTCTAATTTCTGAGTTGGTATATTACCTTTAATGTTGTATATGATTATTTAAATAATTAAATATTTGACATTTGTATGGTCATATCCACCAATTCAAAAGAAGCTATATGATCTACATGGTCAATCCTCCCATCATAAGAATTCAAGGAAAGTATTTAAAATTTTTTTATTGCTTCAGCTTAAACAATCTCTTTTGAAAATGCATTCTCGGACAACCTTATTCTTCTTCTTTTCCTCCTTATTTCTTCATCTTATGAGAATTTCGAGGTATCTTCTTCTGGGACATATACTTCATCATCATCATCTTCTTCTTCTAGCATGGAGTCAAGTGTCTCCTTTGCTTTTTCCTCATAAATCCTTCTTTTGGTGACTGGCTTTGTTGTAATTTTCTTCTTCGTATTATTGATCCCAAATATCCCTTGTGGCTTCTAGGATGATTATAAGATTGATTCCTTGAGGCCACTTGTCTCACTTCTTCTCATTGTCTTCATATGCTCCCTTAACTAATTCATTTGTTGTAACATAGTCTATGATGCAATCTATTGTTTGTTTTCATCCTCCCTCATATCAAAGATCTCCTTGCTAGATTAGAGTTTGAGATCCATGCTCATTGCATTTTTCTAGATGTAGACTCTTATTATCACATAGAGTCCTTTAGAGTTCGTGAATCCTTATAATCTAGGAGAGACCTTATGAGATGAGTTAATAAGATGGAAAGCTATAGGGTTCCACGATATGTCTGTCACTCATGATTGCAATGATTCCTCCTCTCTCCTTTTCCTTTCCTTTTATTTTGTATCTCATCAAGTGTGCTTACCCTCGTGGAGTTGCAAAAAGAAAAGAAAATAAAAAATATGTTATATTTTAGATTGTACTGTATGAAGTCTATTAATATTTCTTGTTGAAAATATATCATCATAGATGTCAGGCGACTCATAAATGGGCATGTATAGTGATAAGTCATAGTATTGTTTATTCTGTCATGCATACGACCTTGAAGAATCGATAAATGATCTCAATGATGAAGCTTGAGATGTGCAGGCGAGCTCAGGGAACAAACTTGATGAGTATAGTTGATCTTCGCAGAGGAGCTTGATAAGTTCGGGCAAGCTCGACAAAGGAGCTTGCTAGTTCGTCAGGTCTCCTTCGAGAGATAATTCTTGTGGTTTTCACTTCAATGGATGTCATCGATGACTACAATAAGATAAAGAAGAGCAGACTTCAGGTGCATGATAAAAATACCCAATCCAATAAACCCGAAATACCCACTCTACATACGACCTTCTTCGATAGCTTATAACACTCATTTTTTTTGGATGTATAGTACCAATTTTCTACATGCAAAGATAGAGCCATGTCTGAGGTCAAAATGGTGTATTATGGTCGAAATTATTGAAGCTAATCGTTTCCCCGAGTTAAATTAAAATTTTACTTATAGCATTGACTACAATTGGTTGAAAGATAGAATCACAAGAGAAATAAAACTTCTATAAGTTCTTCTTACATAAAAGTAGAAGTCTTTTGAGACAATAATTTTACATCCACATCCTAAACTTGCCCAATCATCCCCAATTTTTTGGTAACGGTAGGACAACCTTCTATAAGAACATGTACATTTAGAGAAAATACATTAATTATACAATACAAACTAATGATGGTCTGCCATAAAATAGAGATACAATAATTATCTTATTTTAATTATCCTAACCGTTTCTATGTCATATATCCGTTAGGCTATCACTTTTTAAAAATACTGCATTTATAATCACTTTTACATAAAAAATTGCAGCAGCCCTAAAGCCTTACAAATTGTGGAGGAGGTGGTGGCATATGGCTAGGGGTGTAAACGAATCAAACACGAACGAATAGAGCTTGTGTTGGTGTTCGGTTCTTTAATTTGTTTGAAATAAGCTCGTGTTCAAAATTGTTCATGAAGTTACTGTTCGTGTTCGTTTCTTAACGAATGAGATGAACACGAGCTGTTCGCGAAGGATGAGCCAGTTTGACATTCCTAATATTAATATATATAAATAATATATTATATTAATTATATAACTTATATTATAAAAATATATAATATCTATATTAGTATATTATTAATATAGCATATTAATATATTATTATTTTAATTTATTATATATTATAATTTATAAATTTTAATTTTTAAAAATATCATAATTTTTTTTATATAATTATTTTAAATTATTTTATATTTCGAACAATAACGATTAGAACACGAACGAACACGTCATTGTTCGTGCTTGGTTCGTTTAACTAACCGAAAGAAAAAAAATTGTTCACGTTCGTCTCGTTTACTTATCGAAGGAATTGAACTCGAACTCATTGGGGAACAGAACACGAACTGTTCGCGAACAACGAGCTCTTTTGACTGCCCTACATATGACAATAGCAAATTCAAGTGCAATTTTTTTGCAAAATGAAATTCTAAAATGTCATGTGATGAAATGAAGAGATACAGTATAATATTTTTTGTCCAGATACCTAATCTTGCAAACTTTTTTAATTGTTCTTTGCTGATTTTCAGGAAACCCCTTCTTCCGTTCAAATAAGACCACAAGAAACATCTACGAAACTTGAAGCTTGCAAATACGTCTCAATCGCACAAACTGAACGGCAAAGAAAGTCTAGAAATCAAAAACTGCAACTCAATCCTTAAATCCCACGGTCAATGGAAAAATTATTGCATGCCAAGGCTACAAAGATTTATAATCAACTAAAAGTATTAATGAAGAATATTTAATAAAAATTATTAAATTTGATTCAAATGATGTTTTAAATCTTTCCCCAATCCTTAACATCTGATGGCTATGTGATTAGGGTTGTCAAAATGACTCTTTGTTCGTGAACGGCTCATGTTAAGCTCGCTAAGCAAACAAGCTGAACACAAAAACACTTTTTGAGTTGGAAATATAAATGAGCTGAACACGAGCTGAACCTTGGCTCGCTCGTGTCCGGCTAGTTTACACTACTAGTCAGATATGTAAAAACATAAGAATTGACCGTACATATGCAAATGCCTTTAAAAAAACTCTTCCCTTCTTTGTACATTATTTTCCACTGGCAGCACTTTTGCCCCCAAGAAATGAAAAAAGAAAAAAACAATAGAAAAAAGTCACAACCAATTCATTTTTACTTGTAAATCATACATCACATTCACACAAGTCATAATAATTTAATCTCTCCCCCTCCATTTTCCCCATTCCTCTCAGCAACAAACGGATATAAAACCCAACCAGCACTGTCCGTTCCTCTCAGCCTTAGTGTGAAGTGTTCTAACATGGATCTGTTCTTCACTGTCTTTGTGCTGATCCTCAGTGCAATAGCAAGAGAAGCCAGAGGAGGAGAAGAAGGCCTGGGAGCTTGCTTCATATTCGGCGATTCTCTCGTGGATGCCGGCAACAATAATTATTTACCGACGTTGTCGAAGGCGAATATTCAGCCCAATGGCATCGATTTCAAGCCGTCGAGAGGCCAACCGACCGGCCGGTATACT
Source organism: Phalaenopsis hybrid cultivar (assembly GCA_002079205.1). Classification (NCBI taxonomy): domain Eukaryota; kingdom Viridiplantae; phylum Streptophyta; class Magnoliopsida; order Asparagales; family Orchidaceae; genus Phalaenopsis; species Phalaenopsis hybrid cultivar. Next base: position 70,268 of record JXCR01137324.1, on the reverse strand, counting down.
AATGGAAGGACGATCGCCGATATCATCAGTCAGTGTTTCATTTCCCTTTTTCTATTACAATGTAGAATGAGATGATATATTGATAGAATAGATTGATGTGGATGGCATGGAAATCAGTTCTATTAGTATTCTAACATCTTACACGTTTAACTTATACATCACAAGAGAAAGGTAAGACGGATCTACTCACAAGACATTAAAAAAACACTACAAATCATCATCTTATAACAAAACAAATCTATTGGACTTGTGTTTATAAACAATACAAGACAATATAGAACATAATACTTAGCATACAAATTTTGATATCACATATATAACAATCAATTTTTTGATATCATATAAAAAATAGCATTATTATCATTTTTAAAGAACTAAATATATATTTTTATGCATAAATTTAAAATATCTAATTACTATGTATGTAAATATGAAAATTTAGGTGTGAGAGAAGTAATTACATACAGATTATGTGTTGAGTATGTAAATTTCCCAAATAAAAAATGAAGTTATGTGTTTACATATGCCACGATTTAAACTTTCATATCGGCACACATATCACTTAAATATTTAATATTACATCAAAAATACATTTATTATCACTTTTTAACAGTGATATACACCTTTACATACATAGGCTTAAAACACCAAAATACTATACATAGATTTAAAAAACTTTTATTCAATTACTTTATGAAGCAGTCAATGAATCAAAAAGTTAGCGCACTTACCCACAACATAGCGGGTAAGGGTGTAATCTTTCAGAGTGAAGTATCTCACTGGTTCGAATCACACGTACTGTTCTTCGGCACACCTTTCCCGGCAAAAAAAATTATAAAAAAATTATGACTTTCCTAATATCATAATAACATTATTAGGTAGATGTTGATGACAAGAATAAATTCATGATTAGTTAATTTATTGCTGAATCTCTTTTTTCTACTTGAAATCTCATTAGGTGAGGAGTTAGGACAGCCAAACTATGCACCACCATTTCTAGCTCCAACTACTAAAGGCTCAGCCATACTGCATGGCGTGAACTACGCTTCTGGAGGAGGAGGAATTATGAATCAAACCGGAACAATATTTGTATATGAGACAATCCATAATCTCCTTTTAATTGTTTCTAATGTTCTTTGCTCATGATTCAGTAACTCACTGCTTTAAGAAAAATTAATTTGTGCAGATTAATAGGCTTGGAATGGACGTCCAGATAGACTATTTTAACACCACCAGGAAGCAGTTTGATGGATTGCTGGGCAAAGAGAAAGCCAAAGAGTATATAATGAAGAAGTCCATATTCTCCATCACCATAGGAGCTAATGATTTCCTCAACAACTACCTCCTTCCTGTTGTTTCTGTGGGGCAAAGGATCTTAGAAACTCCTGATACTTTTGTTGATAATCTTATCAGAAATCTAAGAGTACAGCTATCGGTATATATACTTATATATATAAGCTTTTTTTCTTAAACTAAGGTTGCGTTTGGGACAGTTTATGCTTATCCAGATAAGTAGTTTATCTTGAAATGCGGCCAGCGAGGTTCGACCCGCGGCCTGCGTTTAGTGTAAAAACCCAACCACGTTTTCGGATAATCTGCCGAAATGTGTTTTTTAGATGATGAGCTGCCCCAAACAAACCCTAAAAAATAATCACACTTTAGAATCAAATGAGCATCATTTAAATTTTAGCATTAATCGTTTCTGATGAGAGATTGTATGATTATAATGTACAGAGGCTCTACTCTCTTGATGCAAGGAAGTTTGTGATGGGAAGTATCGGACCAATTGGTTGCATACCTTATCAGAAAACGACTAACCCGGTCGGCTCAACCGGCTGCGTCGAGCTACCTAACCAAATGGCTCTAAAATACAACGCCCGTTTGAAGGACTTGCTCATGGAACTTAATGAGAACCTTCCTGGAGCCACAATAATACATGCAAATGTCTATGATGTTGTGTTGGAGCTCATCAAAAACCCCCAATCATATGGTAACTCCGATCTCTGACTCATAAATATGACTTCATGCAAAAAATTATTGCACGCATATAAGAATAATTTATGAAAATTTTGTCAGGTTTCAAGTCTTCAAGCTCTGCTTGCTGCAGCAATGGACCAATGACTGGGATAGTGCCATGCGGGCCGACTTCCCTCATGTGCCAAGATCGCTCAAAGTATTTATTTTGGGATCCATATCATCCGAGTGAAGCGGCTAACGTCATTATAGCCAAGCATTTTCTTGATGGGGATACCAATTACATATATCCTATGAACCTTAGGCAGCTTAAAGATCTTTGATGTTTGGGCCTTTACATACATGGCAAGCAATTCTTATATATTTATATATCTAGCACCTAAACGTTTTTTTTTTATATATTTATGCCATGTAAATCTTTTATATCACATAAAAAATGTTCATGTTGTAATTTTGAAAAAAGTGAAATATATATATATTTTCATGAATAAAAAATGTGGCATATATATAAGAAGTTGAAGTTAGATGTTAGGTGTGTAAGTACATAAGAATTGAGTTGTATCTAAGTAAATCTTCCTTTAGTTTTTTATTTTGAATTTTAATATTGATTTTTGTCGAAATTCCGGCTGTTGGGTTCAAATATGCAAGACATGTAATGAATAAAGGCAGTGAATTAAGTCAGGAACAGTTTACAGATTATTCTGCTGGCTATTTCTAGCCATCCCATTGGCAGTGAAGCATGCCACCAATATAAACAATAAGTAACATTTCACCACTGATGAGCAAAATTAGGGGTGAGCAATTAGTGGCAATGCATCATTATTAATGAATACCAAAATATATAGTTACTAAGCTACGCCATCAATGATAAGAATCACATTGTCAGCAAATAAAGTAACAAATCTTCTTTAGAGGTTTTAGCATTTAAGGAATTTCTTAAAATAAGTTGAATTGGGTGCATTTATAGATTTTAGAGAGGGTTGAAAAATCACATCTAACATAATATTTTCTTCTTATGATAAGTGTAATGAGTAGATGAATTTGTTTAAACATTATCCAAATTTGGATTTAATGGTCTAACTATGGGGTGGTCTGTCAGCCTACTAAATGGCTTTGATCAATAATAGGTTGGTGACCTATGATTCATAATAATTCCAATAGCACATTAATGATAACTTTTCAAAATTAACTCTTATGATGAATTGATTATACACGAACAACCACATGATAATAGCTTGCCACTGCTCATCACTATAGAACTAGGGCTGTAAACGAGCCGAGCTTGAGCGAGCTCAGGCTTGGCTCGTGTTCGGCTCGTTCGAAATAGCTCGTGTTCGAAATCGGCTCGTGTTCGAAGTTGCTTGTGAACAGTGTGTTCGTGTTCGAGTCGATTTAAATATTCGTATTCGTGTTCGTGTTCGGCTCGAAATTGGCTTGTTAAAATTAAATTGAAAAAAAATAGATGTAAAGTGTGAGATTCGAACCTAGACCAAATATATACAAAATAAGAGATTAANATAATAATATTACATAAATAATATATGTAATATATTATTATATAAATAATTATATAATTTTTTTTTCGAGCTAAAACGAGTCGAGCACGAGCGAACAAAGAATTGTTTTGTTTATAATTTGAGCTTTAAAAACTTGTTCGTGTTCGGCTCGTTTACTTAACGAACGAGTCAAAAACGAGTTGTTCACGAACAACAAGCTTTTTTGACAGCCCTATATACAACTTCTATCACATTAAGGAAAGAGGGTCGAAGATAGGCCAACCTGGTATACATATAGTACCAGGAGGTTAAGTGGGTGGCTAACTTAATTAAGTTAGGAGCAATTTTGAGTGTTTAAAATTTTACATACTGAATGTTAATCACCACAAAACAAACTCATATATAATTAATATAGATAAATAAAGATAAAAACAGATAAATTTAGCTTTAATTTAATTCTTTTGTGGTGCTTTAAGATCCAATTTTTACTTTAAATATTAATTTTAATCAAATATAATGCTTTTTATAATCCTTAAAATTAAACCCCTCATGCCTTCTTATGGAGGGACCCCTTATTGCATGATACTAACTGTCATGAGCAAGGAAAAAAAAAAATCTTAATTGTAATTTACTGCGACTCTTTGAGGTCTCTCAACCTAATCCTAGACTTTGAAGACCCAATTTTGGCCTAATCTTAGCCTCAGAATTACACTAGCTAAAACCTGAGCCCCTTTAAAGGATCTTCTTAACATCAAAACTTCGTAGGTGGAACAAGACCCCCAATGAACTAGGAAAAAGATCTTAAAACTTAAGCAAAAGCAAAATCATACATAAGCTCAAAGGCTAATATAGTCCTATATACACATTGATTTAGGCCTAATGTTTGAAGCTTTCGTTCTTCTCAGGTAATCTTGACCATTATTAAGTCAATTAAGACAATAGTGAAACTCCCCTTTAATAAGCCTCTTTCATGGTTAATTTTTTTTTTTTAAAAACATTTTCATTATTACATCAATATTTGCATTTTTTTACAACTCTTTATTAAGGAAATTAAATTTTAAAATTTTATATCTTATGAACAATAGTAGGTGCCATAATTTTTCATTATAATTTTATTATCATATCAAAGATAACAAATCAAAAGTTAATCTAATTGATACATTAATTTTAATTATGATCTCCACCTCTTTTTTCATATTTGATGGATAAATGGAACTTTGTTTAATTATGATCTCCACCTCTTTTTTCATAAAGTTAATCTGTTATCAAAGATAACATTTTCATTATTACATCAATATTTGCATTTTTTTTTTGTTTAAAATTCCATTCACTTAATGTTATCCAGTACAATATAAGCTACATATATAATTGATATAAATAAATGATATATTGAGCTTTAATTAATTTTTTTTTGTGTTTTATGATTCACATTTCTAATCAAAAATCATTTTTAGTCAAATAGAACATTTTTTAAAAATCCATACAATTAACCCTTATGCCTCATTCTGGGGTAACCCTTTCTTGCAGAATACTAACCTTCTCGAGTAAAAAAAAAAAAAAAAAATCTTAATTGTAATTTACTACAACCCTTTAAGGTCTATCAACCTAAATATGGACTTTAAAACCCTATTCCCTGCCTAATCTTAGCCTTAAAATTACCCTAGCTAAAATCTTAGGCCAGTTAATTTAAAGGCATTCTTATCAACAAAACGTAGTTGGTGGACAAAAACCCCTAATAGACTATAAGAATATTATTAAAAATTGTACCAAAGCTAAATCTTAAATTAGTTAGCTAAAAGGCTAATCTAGTCCTCTATACTCATTGATTTTGGCCTAATGCTAGACCCTCGGCTTCTTTTCAGGTAATATTGACCCTTATATGGACAATTAAGACACTAGTTAAACTCCCATTTAAAAACCCTCTTTCAAGCTTAAATAAAGCTTTTTCCATTATTGCATTAACATTCACATTTTTTTGGCACCCTTTAGTTACAAAATTCAATTTTAAGTATCTTATTTCAGATCAATAATAGTTAGGTGCCATACATTCATAATAACATCATTAGCACATCAATAATAACATTTCAAAATTCATACAATTGATGATTGAGATTAATTATGATAATGATCTCCACCTATTTATTCAAATTTGATGGATACAAGGAACAATATCCATAATGTTATAATTAAATTAATTATTATCCTCAAAAAAAGTATTTTAGCTTGACAAAGAAAGAAGCATAAAAATATTTAAAAAATTATCTAACACTTATGATGAATTATACATGAACAACCACATGATAATAGCTTCTATGCTATACACTAATATACAACCTCTATCACATTAAGGAAAGAGAGCTCCATAATCGGCCAACCTAGTATGATCTTAGTATAAACAAGGCTTTGTGGGTGGCTAACCTAATCCAGTTGGGGGCAACTTTAATTACTTTAAAGTTTTACTTAAATTTAATCATCACAATATAAGCTCATATATAACTGGCATAGATAAAGAAAGATTGAGCTTTGATTTGATCCTTTATGGTGCTTTACGATCCACATTTTGCATTAAAAAACTTGTTTAATCCATTAGCATATTTTTATAATCCTTGTTATTAAACCTCTTATATTTCATCATGGGTAGAACCATAATTGTGACATACTAACTTTCATGAGTAAGAATAATGTCTTATATGTAATTTACTTCGACCCTTCAAGGTCTCTCATTCTAAACCTAGACTTTGAAGCCCCAATCTCAAACTAGTACGAGCCTTAGGATTACCCTAGCTAAAATTTTAGCCCCTTTAATGGACCTTCTTATCATCAAAACTTAGTACTTGAACCAAGACCCGTAACCAATTAGGAAAACATTCTTAAAATTTAGGCCAAAATAAAATCTTAGATTAGGTAGCCCAAAGGCTAATCTAGCCCTCTATACTAGTTGATTTAATTTTATTGTCTGACCCCTGGGTTTTTCTCTAATAACCTTGACTCATATTAGGATAATTAAGACACTAGTGAAACTTCCCTTTAACAAACTTCTTTTAAGCTCAAATAAAAAAGTTGTTCATTAGTTCATCAATATTCAATTTTTTTGCCCCCCTTAGAAAATTTCATTTTAAGTATTTTATGTCTGATCGATACAACCAGTTACCGTCGTAGCCAGCCACCATCACCGACTGCCGTAAGCGCCAGCTACCACAACCTGTCATCACTGCGAACCACCACTATCAGTGGCTACCATAGCCCGCAGCCGATCCCCTCTACCATTGCTCGTTAGCCTTCGCTAACCACCACCACCGGCCGACCTACCGCCAACAACCACTACCAACTGTCGCCACTGCTGGCCACCATCGTTGGCTACCGCCATCTGATACTACCAACCATCACCTCCATTGCATACCACCACCGTCTCCCGCAACTAGTGACAAATATATTACTTCAAAATACACTTTTTTCATTTTAGTTCAAACCAAAAAAAAAAAAAAAAAAATCATTTACTTACTCTTCAACATTCAAACAAGTCCAAAATAATTTTCATGTAATACATTACTCTTATAATGTATTCATTTTATACTACATCACCTTCTCAGCAAACCAAACAACTAAACAAAATGTCGTTCAATTTCGTTAGTCTTACAAATTTATTCGGTCAATTTGACCAAAATTTTTCGTCATTAAACAAGAATAAGTTTCACAAATTTGTTATTCAAACCGTCAAGATCAAACGCACAGCCCTAATCTGATTTTAAGCATAATTTAAATGCCAGAAAGAGACTATTAGAGACTTGCATCCTACAACTACTAAGTACCAAAGGACAGGTCAGTTTAACAAAACACTTAACTACCAATGAACTAATATAACTGCTAGAGACTTCCCCGCGACAACCACCAAAGCAGGTGTTCACCCGCAATAACTGATAAAAAGATAAGAGTTTTGCACGGAAAAAGGAACCAATATTTTGACACAAGTGGCCTATTAAAATCTTGCATTATTTGTACAAATATGCACATAAAAAGTAGAAAGAATCTCAAATCTAAAACACTTGTTGCAACACAGATGGAAAAACACCCACACCACACGCATTTCTCGTAAAATAATACATTGTAATATTTAACATCATAAAGTTTTAGAAGTATTTAAATACGATGCAAAAGTACGCCTCGTATTCAGATCAGTTGGTCGGACATTTGCTTATCAGTTGTAAGTCTCCTCTAGTTTGGGGTTCGATTCCCCCTGAATGTAGGATGTAACACTCGAATTCCTAGGCGCATGAGGGATGGCCAAGGCTCGTATAATAGCCTCCAACCATCCTTGTTATATATATATATATATATGCGATGCAACAGTCAATTAAAAATAAGGGATTAAATATGTTATGACTAGGATATTTAACATTGGTTGTAAAGTAGTACATTGTAATACTTACCAAAAATTTAGGTTGGTAAATAAGGGATAAAACATATAGTGCAACAGTCAAATATATGACTGAAGGACATTCAGAACAAGCCATNGATGCAACAGTCAATTAAAAATAAGGGATTAAATATGTTATGACTAGGATATTTAACATTGGTTGTAAAGTAATACATTGTAATACTTACCAAAAATTTAGGCTGGTAAATAAGGGATAAAATATATAGTGCAACAGTCAAATATATGACTGAAGGACATTCAGAACAAGCCACAAAGCTAACTCAATCCATGCATTTCCAAAGGTCTCTCAGACTTAACAGTCCCATTTCCCCTTTCAGCACAACCACAGTGATCGCAGCCAGACTCAGAATTTACGACAGACATAATAATCGGATTATGGACTGGAAGAGAAAATAAGTAATGATGAAATAAGCTCTAGGACGGTGAAGAGAAGAATGGCAAGAAAAATATATACATAATAAAGGCATTAGGCTTTAAGAAATTAGTCAGATGGTAAGAAGTATGGACCTTATAAGGAGAGTTTGATGGGTAGACATGGCACGTGCCTGTCCATTTCATCAATTATGTCTAGGATATTTCAAATGGAAAATTGGGTTAGTTAGAACAAAGTGGAATGCCTCAAAAATGAAAGATGAAAATTCTACATTGATATAATGCTACTCAGCCAATTGATTATACGAAGGGAAAAAATGAGCATACATCTAAAAGCTAGAATGATTAGTCCTAATAAGATTAAAAACTATAATTATTCACAATGAAATCATTAGCCACCCCAAATAGGAATGTTTAGCCTGATTTTCTGTATAAATACCCGTTAAAAATTGTTAAATTCTGTTCAGTTTGGATTGAAAAGTTCACTGTTGGACATAAGTAGTGAAATTAGAAAAAAAATTTAGTGGTATAGATCATTAAAATTTAGTGAAATCAGACACTCCAACTTAGAAACATAATAGATGATACTTTGGTTACTTCTGGCAATGTCACGACACTTCAAAGTTTGTTATCTGACTCTGCTCCTAAAACTAGAGGAAGAGGCAAGACTAAACTGACTCGTTCCTAGCTATTTGTTTTTTGCATGTTTTAAATTTCTTGAGTTTATCTGTATCTTTTTGTTGGGGTAGTACTGTACTTGATATCGTAGAGGTAGGGTGCCTCTATTGGACCTTCTCATACAATCTTTATGTATCTTTTCTGCCCTTGGGCTTTTCAAATATATATATATATATATATATATATAAACAGTTTCATAAGGCATTGTGTGTCATGTGAGTTGCCACTTTCCACTCATAACACTTTTTTTTTCTGTCTATGATTTTTCATGTAAATTTGTGTTATTCTCTTTTCTTCCTTTTTTGTTCAATACATCAATTTCGTAATAATTACAGTTCTTTTATCTAAAGAAAACGCGAGACCTGTCAAATAGAAAAAGAATGCTCATCAAATCATTGTTTGTTAATAGTCAGCAGTAGCTAAAACGATTGAAATAAAGGGCAGTTCAGAGATTAGAGCACAAGAACAAATGAATCGAGTAGATTCTTAAACCCTCTGGACACTCCAATCTAAAAAAATGCTATAAATAGCAGGCCTTACTACATCAAAACTCACATTGAACAGAATGAAATCATCAATACCTGACAAGTTAACTCCCCTCCTTGTAATGCATAGAAGAAAAATCCAACTGATTTTCAAACACTTCAGGATATCATATGAACTGCTAAGTAATAAATAATTTCAGATTTCAAGTTATATCAGTATTGTGTCAAATATGGAAAAATGAAGGAGTTTGGCATAAATAAAACATAAGGAGGTAAGATTAATTACATTTTGAAAACCTGAAGCACTAATAAGATGCAGTAGCAGATAGCATATGTGGCATATTACACATAACATCACTGAATTGGAACTAGATAAACAGCTGACAGAGACATAGAAAGTTCACCTCCATATCCATTGGCACACAATTCTTCTTTTCTTAACATATATCTACATACATAGCATTTTGGTATTTTAAACCTATGCATGAAAAGGTGTATTTCATATTCAAAAGTGGTAATAGTGCTGTTGTTGATGTGATATTTAAGATCTGAGCACTATATGTGTAAATATGAAAGTGTAGTTGTGAGATATGTAAATACTTAAGCCCATATACATTGCTACAAAAAGGTAAGAAATGTCAAGGTATAAATATTGAACAGCAAGAGCTCCCCTACAATAAAAATTTTCATATAAAACCTTTCACTTGGTCAAATTGAATATATAAAACTGAATTGATCATGTGACAATGATATTGGGAGTTACTTACTAATAACAATAATGTAAGCAAACAAGAAGAATTATAAATAAAATGGCCTTCGACCATCAAATCAAAAGTCATGAAGCATCCAAGCTCTGGATTCCATCCAATCTTCATTCTTTCTCTGGCTCTAATTCTCTTACTATTTGATTTCTTCTCGGATTTAACATCACATCATCTTCAGAAGTAGCAGGCACAACATGCAACCTCCTGGATCTGCTGTTAAGTAATTCATTGTTTCTGTCAACTCCAATGGCGACTACACCATTTGCAGCAGACTTCACCATCCTCAAAGGAGGAAGAGTACTGGATGGAGGAGGAGGAGAGGAAGAACAAGAGGAAAAAGAAGCTGGAGATTTCTTTATCCTCGCAGGGTTCTCTTCTCTTTCCTTCCGCCTGTCAAACCTAAGCTTCACAAGTGTACTCTCTGTATCGATAACAGAGCATGGAGCGCTCACAGTCCAAACCCTAGCCGGCACAGTCCGATTCAGAATCTTGAGTTGCTCAACTATCTCCACCATCGTCGGCCGCCGATCCCGGCATGATCGAACGCAACTAGCAGCAAGTAACGCAAGCTGCCGCCTAGCCAGTGGATCTCTCGGCGGAGTAATTCTCGGATCAAAGATCGCCAAGATCTTACCCTTTTTAAGGAGCGGCACCGCCCAGTCAACAACAGATGGTGGTGAGTGGGATACATCAATGGCCTTACGACCGCTGATGATCTCGAGCAGAAGAATCCCGAAACTGAAAACATCGGTCTTGGTACTCAAATTCTCCGGCGTGATGTAACCGGGATCGAGGTACCCTAGAGTCCCTGCAGGCGGTGTGGATCGGACAGAGGAATTGAATCCGCCGGCTTCGTTCTCATCTCCATCGCTTTTGAGAGCGAGACCGAAATCGCCGAGACGANCCGCCGATCCCGGCATGATCGAACGCAACTAGCAGCAAGTAACGCAAGCTGCCGCCTAGCCAGTGGATCTCTGGGCGGAGTAATTCTCGGATCAAAGATAGCCAAGATCTTCCCCTTTTTAAGGAGCGGAACCGCCCACTCAACAACAGATGGTGGTGAGTGGGATACATCAATGGCCTTACGACCGCTAATGATCTCGAGAAGAAGAATCCCGAAACTGAAAACATCGGTCTTGGTACTCAAATTCTCCGGCGTGATGTAACCGGGATCGAGGTACCCTAGAGTCCCCGCAGGCGGTGTGGATCGGACGGAAGAATTGAATCCGCCGGCTTCGTTCTCATCCCCATCGCTTTTGAGAGCGAGACCGAAATCGCCGAGACGCGCATTAAACCGTTCGTCTAGAAGCACGTTCGCCGACTTCACATCGCGGTGGATAATCGGCGGATGAGAACAGTGAAGCGCGAGGATGGCTTTCGCCGTCTGGAGAGCGAGGCGTAGCCGGCGAGCCCATCCTGGAGGGCGATGGTTGGAGTGGAGGAGATCGTAGAGAGTACCATTCGGCATGAACTCAACAACAAGTAACCGCTCCTTCTTCCCGCCGGGCGGGGTGAAGCCGACAAGGTTCACAAGGCGGGGGTTCTGAATATGAGAAAGGATCTCAATCTCGTTGTCAACTTCGTGCGCAGGAGAAGGAATCGGACGGCGAGAGGGGCGTTTAACGGCCACAGATCTGCCGGAGCGGAGAACAGCTTTGTAGACGGCGCCATGGCTTCCTCGGCCGAGTAGTGCGGCTTCTGCGAAGTTCTGGGTCGCCGATTCTAACTCTCGGTATNAAGGATCTCAATCTCGTTGTCAACTTCGTGCGCAGGAGAAGGAATCGGACGGCGAGAGGGGCGTTTAACGGCGACAGATCTGCCGGAGCGGAGAACAGCTTTGTAGACTGCGCCATGGCTTCCTCGGCCGAGGAGTGCGGCTTCTGCGAAGTTCTGGGTGGCCGATTCTAACTCTCGGTAGGAGAAATTGCGGATGCGAGGATGGGAGAGAGATGTAGCTCCGGCAACCTCCCCTTTCTCGTTGTTCTCTGCATCGCCGGGCTCCGCTGCGCTAGAGCTGCGAGCATTCTTGGGCTTACGACGTTGCGATTGGGCGGGCGAGAAGGAGGAGATTGAGCGACAGGTGGCAATCGAGGAATCGGCTCGGCATGAAAGATAGCCCATTGATCAGTCAAATGTCAGAGCTGGGGGAGGAAGAAGAAGAAGATCCCAAACTTGTGGTGAGAAAATCCTCCGGCGGCGAGGAGAAGAGGAAGAAGGTTGAAGAGTTCAAACTGGCGCAAGAAATGATTTTTAATTCAGGGATTTTTGGTAATGGGGGGATTAATGAGTAGATGCGGAGTTAAGCGAGGTAATTAGCTCGCATTTTGTGCTGCGCGCAGTACGTCGGACCGATTAATTAATGAGTGTACGGTTGGTATTCTGGTTCCTGGTTCCTGGTTCCTGGTTGTTAAATCGGGAGGTATTCCTTCATTAATGATTGTTGGAAACTTCTTGCAATTTGCATCAAATGGGGATGTTGGACTACAAAGATCTTATTAGCAAATTTTGATTATTGTTTTATATATTTATTATCCTTTATTAATTGTTAAAAGAAAAAAAGAAGGAGAGAGGGGAGAAAAATAATGAAGTGTTGGATAAAAGGAGGGAAAGGGAGAGCAAGAGAAAAGATTGTGAGGCTCAAAATTACATCATGGAGATCGGGTGAAAGGAAGAGATGTGGGGGGGAAAAAAAAAGCAAAAGAGAAAGAAGAGGTTGTTTGATGATGAGAGATGCTCCTGGTGTTGATGTTAGTTGATCATTTTTCTATTAAGACTTTTTGTTATAGATTTATGAGGTGAAATTTGGTTTTGGTTATTGATTGACTTTGGAGTGTTAGATGTTATTGTTGGTTTGATTTTCTCATTTCTTTGTTGTTGTATTTGATTATTCTCTTGATCTTAGTCATTTGTTCGAATATTGCACTGTTGTATATCATATTTCTTTTAATCTTAGTCATTTGTTTGAATAATCTCTTGATCTTTGTTATTGTTTTTTTTTTTAGATTGGTATATGCTATGGTGATTTCCAAGCATACATTAATATTCAACCACTGTTTGAATATGTTATAGTTTGGATAATCATTAATCTTGAAATGAATATTAATGTTTCTTTAAAGTTGGTTTTTTGAGTTGTTTATCTCAGTTTTATTTGATTTGTCTTCTCTTCTATCTTCTATGTTTTTTTGTTATCTTTTTCTTTTGGTACTATGTTGGTATTTGCTGGTTGTTTCTTGTTTGTGTGTAGATGGTTTGTTCTCTTTCATATGTTTCTAGTGAAGTTGTCTCTTCTTTGATGGGACTTTTTGAGAGTTGATTGATGATGTTGTTGATTAGAAATGTTGATTGGAGATGCTGATAGAGATGTTAAAATATTTGAGAATTTTTTGGATTGTTTGTTGATCGACTATGGAGTGGCTCTTATTAAAATTGATTTCCTTTTGCTTTCTTATTTTTTTCTTTTTTTAGGCTTGTTGATTATAATTTTCTCATAGAAAATTTTGTTATTTGATTTGTTTCTTTGTTTGTTTTATTTGTTTTATGTTGTTTTATATGGTTATATATGTATTATCTTTTTTCTATTTGAATAAAGCTGAGTGTGACTCTCTTTTTTCAAAAAAAAAAAAAAAGATAGTGGGTTGAAATATAGAAAAAAAAACATTCAAAGTGATTTCTTAACTTTGATTTGATTATCTTCCAAGGCTTCCAATGTTTGTAATGAAGCAGGAGCCATGGAGTATTGATGTTTGAGGAGATGAAATGACATTATAGGATGGTGGAGTCAATATGCTTAGCAAAACTTAAAAAATGGCCTTAACTGAAGAGTCTTTCTTTTGAGATTAAGATTTGAGCAATTAGAACAGTAAGTAGAACTAAGGGCTAAAAACATTTGCACATAATAGGAGAGTATTTTTAGTTTAGTTGTGGAGGTTGTGTTAAGTATTAAATGAGTTCAAATGATTGTACTAGCAAGTACTACTAAATTAGACCACTTAAAATTCAATTAGACAAAGTAGTTGTAATGAAAATTTGCTTGGATTTTATATTGGAGGGATGTGGGGATTTAATATGAACCAGTAGTGAGGATTCATCAGGATTTACAAAAAAAAAAAATAAATACATATCCTGCAAATATGAGTAAGCTACTCATGAGCATATAATGGATATATATGCCAACAAGCAAATCAATTTCGAAAGAAATAACCACCTAGTCTCTATCTCTGAGCAAAATACTTAAGAACTCATCAATGTTTCATTTTCTTTTTAATTTTCAATTAGAAACTATTTATAACTATTTTGCATCAAGAGAGCTTAAAATAACATGGAAAAAGAAGAAGAAGTATGTAACCTCCATTTACTTTCACCTTTTTGTAGGAATTATTAATTTTTTCTTTTATAAATAGCCAGTTTAGTAAATTTAAGTAGTATTTCTTATAATTTTGAAACTTAAAATTCAAAATATTAAATGTTGGAATTTAATCATTCAAAATAGGAATTTGACTTTTAAATTTTTTTTAAAGCTTAAAACTAAAAATCATAACCATATAATTCTTACACAAACTTTAAAAAACTATGCATTGTTGAGAAATTCAGGCGTAGAAAAATAGTAATCAACACAAATCCAGAAGAACATAGAGAAATTTAACGAGGTTCGGTAAAGATGCCTACATTTTCGGGAGCAGAGTGACAAATTTCTTTCAATATTCAGAAAAAAGATTACCGAATTTGAGATAAAACCTAGGGTTTCATACATGCCTATTTATAACCCTAGAAAACTTTGAAGTACAATATGTAATTACAAAATTGCCCCTCTACCTCACCCCCATCCCACATAAGGAAACTCCCCTGATTCGGACAGAATCTTCCACTCTGCTCCAGAATTTGTCCCTTTATGGTATATGAGCCATATCCAACAAATCTCCACATTGGCGAATATCCAGCCCCTTAGGAGAAATACGTCATGAAGTTTCTTACATATCAGAAGTGGGTTGGGCCACCATGCTTCTCTAGCAACTACAAACATTCAACAAGTCCAAACAATGCAAGAACTTATTGATAGTAACTGGCTTGGTCAACATATCAGCTGCATTTTCATTAGTATGAACCTTCTGCAATAGTATTTCACCAGAAGCAATCAATTCTCTGATCTTGTGTTACCTGACATCAATGTGCTTGGTTCTTGCATGTTACACATGGTTCTTAGCTAGATAAATAACACTCTGACTGTCACAATGCAACTGAACTCCACTTTGCTAAACGCTCAGTTCCTTTACTAGCCCATCAACCCATAAGGCTTCTTTTACAGCTTTAGCTACTGTCATGTACTCAACTTCAGTTGTAGATAATGTCACAATAGAATGAATTGCTGATTTCCAATATATAGGCCCTCCACAAAGAGTAAAAATATACTCAGTTGTAGACCTTCTGTCATCTGAATCAACGTACCCCACAACAGAAGGATCATCTTGCTAACTGTAAAAAATAATTCAATGTCTTATAGTACCTTTCAGATACCTGAAAATCCACTTGAATGCTTCCCAATGTTGTCTTTCAGGTTTAGCCATGTATTTGCAGAGTTGAATAACAACATGAGCCAAATCAGGACGAGTACATACAATTGCATACATCAAGCAGCCAACTACACTGACATATAGAACCTTTTCCATGTCTTCAACTTTTGTATTTGTCTTAGGACATTGTTTTGAAGAAAGCTTAAAATGGTTTGCCAAAGGAGTGCTTACAGGCTTTGCTTTGCTCATCTCAAACATGTCCAACGCTTTCTCAACATAGTCTCTTGAGATAAAAATAATCGTCTTGAGCCTCTGTCTCGATGAATCTTCATTCCAAGTATCTTCTTCGTAGGACCCAAGTCTTTCATGTCAAATTCCTGGCTCAATAAAGCTCTCAAATCACGGACATCATTCAATTTCTTAGCAGAAATCAGTATATCATCAACATAGAGTAACAAAAAAATAATAGAACAATCATCAAGGCTTTTCACATAAACACAACAATCATACTCACATCTCTTATAGCCGATCTGAATCATGTAGGAGTCAAACCGCTTGTACAATTGTCTTGGAGATTGTTTCAACCCATACAATGATTTCTTTAACCTGCAAACCAGATGCTCCTGTCCAGGTAGAGTGAACCCTTCTGGCTGCTCCATGTAAAGTTGCTCCTCCAAATCACCATGCAAGAAAACAGTTTTAACAACCCTCTGCTCCAAATGCAAATCCCAAATGACTACTAACGCAAGGACTGCCCTGGTTGAAGTATGTCTGACCACAGGAGAAAAGATTTCATCATAATCTATCCCCTTCTGCTATGAAAATCCCCTTGTTATCAGTCGAGCATTGAACTTTTACCCTTCTTTTTCTGATACTGTTGGTTTCCTTTTGTACACCCACTTGCAACTAATAATCTTCTTTCCCTCAGGAAGCTGAACTAGCTCCTACGTGCATTTTTTCTGCAAAGACTCCATCTCCTTAACCATTACACCCATCCATTTCTCTTTCTCTTGGCTAGTGATAGCTCCTTGAAAAGTGGTTGGATCATCGCTGCTGAAGAGAAGTGCACAAGAGACCAAGTCTTCATAACTCAATTTGCTAGGAGGCCTTATATTGGTGCGACTTTATCTGTCTCTGGCTAGATTATAATTATGCAGATCATCTGGAATGGAATCACCAGGTGTTGGATTTTAACCTTCAACTCTCTTAGTTGTTTCTGAATGTTATTCTAAATTCATCTGCACTGCATCTGAATTGGAACTGTTCTCTGACATCTTGTCTTGATTCTGCTGCAACATGAACTGTTCATCAAAAACTGCATCTCTGCTGATCACCATCTTCTTTGCAATCAGATCCCAAAACTTGTATCCTTTCACACCTTTCTTATAGCCCAAAAAGATGCACTTCTTGGATTTTGCATCAAGTTTTGATCTTTCATCTCCAGGTACACGCACATAAGAGGAATAACAAAAAATCCATAAATGATCAAAATTAACCGAATTACCTGTCCATACCTCTTCTACGACCTTGTCACCAACGATGCCCGAGGTGATCTATTGATGAGATAACATGCCATATTCACAACCTCTACCCAGAAACTCTCAGGAAGCTCTGCGTTCAGTCTCAAGAATCTTGCCCTTTCAGTTAAGAACATGTTCATCCTTTTTGCCACACCATTCTGTTGTGGTGTCTTGCGCATTGAAAAATGTCTTTGAATCCCAGCGAATATGTGTACTCTGTGTCATTATCGAATCTCAAATACTTAATCTTTCTGCAAGTTTGGTTCTCCATCTCAGCTTTTCACAACTTGAATTTAGAGAAGACTTCAAATTTCTATTTCAAGGAATACACCCAAACTTTCCTGAAGAAATCATCAATAAAAGTAACAAAATACTGAGATCTTCTCAATGATGATTCCCTGGTAGGGCCCCATACATCAGAATGCACATATTAATAAATCCCTTTAATTTTATGTTTTCTAGTCATAAAACTGACTCTAGTCTGTTTTCCAAGAACATAAAACTTACAAAGATTGAACTTGCAGCTTTTAACACCATGCAACAGATTTATTATATGCAATTCTGTCATCCCACGTTCACTGAGATGACCCAGATGCATATGTCATAGCTTTGTGCTATCATCATCTAACTCCACAGAATGAACTTTACCTACAATTGTACTCTCCAACAGTTTACAGATATTGCCCGCAGTTAACTTTCCTTTCATCACTGTCAGTGTACTCTTAACAATTCTGATGGTTTCCCTATCCCCATCTGCCTTAGGAATAAAACCATTTATGTGTAGAGTGCCCATTAAAATTAAATTTTTTTTAGATTTGGAATATGTCTGACATTACATAACGTTCTAATTGTGTCATCATACATCTTAATTCTGACTTCTCTAATACCAACAATATTAAAACATCTATCATTACTTATATAAACTGAGCCAGAAATAGTTGACCTGTATGAAGTAAACCACTCCTTGTTATGTGTTATGTGATAAAAGCACTCTGAATCAAGAATCCATGCATCCTTGAACCGAGTTGATGAAACTAAAAGCATATCGTCATCACTACAATCTGAATTATCACTCTGCACCACATTTACAGACTTCGATGATCCATCACCTTTCTCTCCAGTCTGCTTCTTGAGCTTTGGAAAATTTCTCTCATATGACCTAACTCCTTGCAATTGTAACAATGAATTACCTTTTTGCCTTTGGACTTGGATCTGGAATTTCACCTTCTAGAACCCTCATTCTCTTTCTTCCTTCCACGATCATGCTTACCCATAACATATAAACTGTCGTCATGAGAGTTTTCCCCTGCATTCTGCTTCCGCTGGTTGTGAGTCAACAATGCTGCAGTAATCTCATCAACTTTGATAGTTTATTTCCTATATGTAAGAGTAGTCACCAGATGTTCATAGGAAGAAGGCAATGAACACAAAAAATTCATCGTTCGATCTTCATCGTCAATATTCACATCAAGCTGTGACAGATCTGTGATTATTTGATTGAAGCCATTAGCTTGTTGCGTCAGATCAGAACCTTCTTGCATCTTCAACTTATACAGTTTTTGCTTCAGATATAATTTATTCGTCAAAGATTTAGCCATAAACTGAGTTTCCAATTTTTTTCATATCCCCCATGGAGATTTTAGATTCATCACGTGATACTTAACTTCATCTGTTAGACATAGGTCTATAGTTGCTGCAGTTCGTTGCTGCAATTCTTCCCAATCTTCATCCACCATGATATCTGGTTTTGCTGCTCGCAAAGCTTTCAAGATTTTCTGTTGAGCAAACAGATTTTTTGCTCTTGTTTGCCACAATCCAAAGTTACCAGTTCCATCGAACTTCACCACATCGAATTTTGCACCAGAAGTTGTCATTTGAAATTGATATTGCAACAAGTTATTCTGCAAATTCCTCTGCAAATCCTTGCTCTGAATCTTTTCAAAAAGAAAAAGAAAAATAGAAAAAGTCCCTTAATTAAGTTTTCCAGAAAACAACAGATTTTTTTAAAAGAAAACATTGAAATATTTTCTTAATTAAGCTTCCTTAATTAAGTCTCCATTAATTAAAATATTTTTTTAATTAATTGAATTTGAAAAACTTTCTTTTTTTTAGCCTCTGCGTCTTCCAGATTTTTCCGCATCAACAAAAGAAATAAAATCGGATCTTCTAATTTTCTTCTCCAAATCCTTCCAACGGGAATCTTTCCAAGAATTTTCTTCAGCCTTAATTAAGTTTCCCTTAATTTCAGTTTCCAGAAAATTAATTTCAAGCAGGCGCTCCAGGAAATCGAAGGGAACTTCCTTCAGCCTCTCACAACCACCTCCAGGAAATTGAAGGAATATTCAGTGGAAATCATTACTCCTCCCCTTGCTCGAACCGCTTCGCGAACTCCTGCGTCAGCGCTTCTACGTTCCACGATTCTTGCTGAAATTTGCCTCGTCGTTGAATTCACCAATATTGAACCCTAGCCGAACTTTTCGACCAAAATTGATCAATCTTTCTTGATCTTTGCACCGATCTCTTCTTTGCCTTAGAACTTTGCTATGATACCACTTGTTGAGAAATTCGACGAAAAAAAAACAGTAATTGACACAAATCCAGAAGAACACAGAGAGATTTAATGAGGTTCGACAAAGATGCCTACATCATCGGGAGCAGAGCGACGAATTACTTTCAATATTCAGAAAAGATATTATAGAATTTGAGATAAAACCTAGGATTACATACATGCTTATTTATAACCCTAGAAAATCCTGAAGTACAATATATAATTACCAAATTATCCATGTATCTCACCCCCAACCCACATAAGGAAACTCCCCTGATTTGGACAGAATATTCCGCTATGCTCCGCTCCGCTCCAGAATTTGTCCCTTTATGGTATATGAGTCATATCCAACATGCATCAATTAAATAAAATGTTGCATTACCTTGCTGAAGATTTGACTTTTCATCTTTGGTTTATTGCCCAATTGAGACTTTCTTCCTGTGTTGGCTACTTGTGTTGTAACCTATGTATAAAAATGTGCATTTAAGTTTTAAAAAAGTAGTAAAGTGATATTTTGCATGTGATGTTATATGTTTGAGAGTTATGAATGTAAATATTAAAATATAGGTTTTAGATATGCAGATATATAAGAATGGTGTGGTATATATGTATATGTCCTACAATTTTTATATTCATATATTTATCTTTTTAAATTTTTATGCTAATGTGTCTAACATTTAACTTTCTTGATCATATTACAATAAGAAAATATAATCTTGATGTGCCATCAAAAAATTTTTATCAAGCATGAATGTATTTTTAATAAATTATATTTCAAATTCAAATTCAAGATCGCCTCGATTTCAGTAAGTTTATAGTCAAACTAGTCGTCTTGACAAAATGAACACCATGATGTCAAAATTGGTTCAATTTAGTCCAATCAAATCTAGATCAAGTCGTCGAAGTATAATTGAAAATGAACTTCAAAATTGACATATTTATAGCCTAATCAATTGTCTCAAAGATATGAATTCAATGAGATTAAGATCGCTAAATTCTAAGGTCATTAAGGCACACAAATCCTTAAAAATTCACCTATAATCAAGAGGGATCAAAATGGATCATCCGATCATATGGTTCAAGAAGATATACACCCAAAGACAAAAATGCCCCCTCCAAAAAAGAAAGCTATAAATAAGTCACCTCTCCACTTAAGAGAGAGGACGAGGAAAAAAAAGAGAAATTTCAGAGTCTGCTCTGGAAAAGACTCTAGAGTAACCACTGACCTTCGTAAGTGTTGACCACCATGGATCTCCTATCGTTGTCTACCATCACCACATGCCACCACCGACTACTGATCATCAACTATTTATACTGCAGCCACCGACTACATCCTACTATTTTGTAGCAACTAATCATGGGCTTTGTGGCCAACTATTGCTATTATACCAAGAAACACATTTGATGTAGCCCAATTATGACTATTGTAATTAAATTAGTTTTTTATCTTTGTGAATATAAGTTTTATAATTTATCTTCTCTAATTCAGGAGAATAATAGACCTATATAATTACAATTACATTGTGGATAACTTTGATTGGGTCAGTTCTCATGATTTTTTCCCTTCAAGATTTTCACCACATAAAAAATCTTAGTGACTTTTCCTATTGTTTTTCTTTTATATGTGTATGTTAGATATTCGTGTAACACTAAGATGTTAAATTATCACTTTACTACAATGGATTTCTAACACATGACAATTCTATTTGAAAATAAATTAACATTATGATATTTTAATATAATTTTGAGATTTCAAATTATTTTGAGACTACGTACAATTATAAATAAAAAAAGATGCATTTAGATACATGG
Organism: Phalaenopsis hybrid cultivar; assembly: GCA_002079205.1. Classification (NCBI taxonomy): domain Eukaryota; kingdom Viridiplantae; phylum Streptophyta; class Magnoliopsida; order Asparagales; family Orchidaceae; genus Phalaenopsis; species Phalaenopsis hybrid cultivar. Next base: position 48,677 of record JXCR01137324.1, on the reverse strand, counting down.
CACATAATTCTTATGTATTTATAAATTTAACACCTAACCTTCTCTTATGCACACACATTACATTCAACTTTTAATATCACAAAAAATAATACTCCTTTCACTTTTTAAAAGTGAATAAACATTTTCATCCATAGATTTGAAACACTAATTCACCTTGAATATAATTTCTCACCATGAAATTTCAAGTTCAAATCATTCATATTCTCTTTTGTGTGTGTGTGTGTCTACATATATATATATATATATATATATATATATATATATATATATATATATATATATATATATATATATATATATATA
>JXCR01137324.1:198-23011 GCA_002079205.1 Phalaenopsis hybrid cultivar | reverse complement strand
TATATATATATATATATAATTGGTACAATGATTGACAAATATCTTGATAAATTGAAAGAATTGTTGAGCCAAAAAAATTTGTGTTGCTTTGATAAAGATATTAAGTGATAAATTTTTAGGACATTTTAAAATAAATAATCTCTTAAATTTGTTTAACTTATTTTTTGAATATTTATTAATAAATTAACATTTTAAATATAAGAATATTATATAAGTGAAAGTATTTATCATAATATTCTCCCTTTCTTTGTGGGGAAAACTTGAGAAAAGAGCCCAACTCTTTTCACTTCAAAATAGTGGTTACAAAAAGTCAAATGTGCATCAAAATGAGGACATAATAATATGAACCAAAATTACAAGTAGAAAATGAAACAAAATCATAATGACAAGTTGTATGCAAAATAAAGAAAATGAAACAAAAAAAAAAGGAGGGCTGAGTCCAAACTGATGTCATCGACTCATCATGAATGCCCTCACAGGAGTAGGACTAAAAATATAATAGGAATATGAAGCCCAACCCAACCATACCTAAAGAAATGAGCAATTAAAAAAACAACCTGGCTTGCTTGAAATAAAAATGTAAAGGTAATAGTGTAAAGCAAGGAACAGAAAAAAAAACGAGAAAGCATTTCCAATCAATTGTGTTGCACTAACTATAAGGGAAAGTGACATCATTACTTTAAAAGGGAGTAGCCCATTAGATGCGGGTTACCTGTGGATAATCTGTCGTTTGATTCAAGTACAAGAAATTTGTTTAATTTGGCAGCCCATGAGACTTAAAAGAAATCTTTGTGAATCTCATCTCATATGTATTTTTCCCTAAATATTGAATTTGGTTAAAATTGCATATTTTACCTTGAATAGCACAGTGGACCAGTAGTTATTACAGTCACAAATCTTCTAGCTTTTCTCTCAAACATATATGGTAGACAATGCAATAAATAGATATTAACAATTTTTTTTTAGCATTTTAGGATTTTTAACCATAGAGAAAATATGATATAATATCTGAAGTAATTGGAAAAAAAAAGACGCATAGGACTCGTTAAAAAATGTGCACGAGTAGAGCAGATGGTTGATAGATTCATTATATGAGTAATATAATAAACAATCAATATGGCAAGAAATGTTTCTAGCCAAGAGAATGTCTATCATGAGAGTATTCGTAGTTTTGAGAGCATCTAAGACAACCAACCAATAGTAAATATAACTCAAAGAGTACAATTTTTATGTCAAATTTTGTTGATCCAACTAAAAGAAGGTGAAGAAGCATAAAAGTAGTCACAAATAAGGGTAATGGAAGGTGAATCCACACCATTACAAAGAGGCTTATCTCCACCATTATGAATGTAAGAATGAGTCATTGAGCAAGGGAATTCCAACCAGATAGCTCATTAAGAATGTTAAGCCTGTCACCTGGGGAGACAATGAGAGAATTAAATGCATAAGCATTAAGTATTTCCCTAATGTTCTTTCTCATATACTAGGGATACTAAAGTAAGAGATGAGAGAACCATCCTAATAAAGAAAGAGAGGAATAGCCTAATGAGATCTACAATTACTTTTATCATTTTTTACAATTAGGAGCTCTTGTTAACATTAAGGTATTAGAGAGAGACATAATGTCCACAAAATCAATTGACTATCAGAGCTTTTTCCTTGAAATTAGTGAGTCCAGCTTTATTATTAAAGCAAAAGATAAATTTTGAATAGGGTGAAAATAAAGGCCTCCATAATTCTTAGGCCTAAAAATTCCGCCCCAATATACCAAATGGAGTTTCCTATTGCCAGTGCTATCATGGGGGAGAAATTTTAAGCAACATTATGTATAAGCCTAATGCAGCATTTTGGTAAGAAGATAGTTTTAAACCAATATATAATTGTGTAAAGTGAAACTAGATTGAGATGTGGTGATGCCAAGAGTGCCACTGAGAGCATGAGTATTATGAGTGTTCTTTGTGTATTATATTGAACTGTAAGAGAAATTGAGCATAAGGTTTAAAGCCTTATGAATGGTCATCAACATATTATCAAGTCCAAGAAATTTATGGATATAAGTCTCACAAAAAAATGATTAAGTCATCAACATACATAAGATGGGATATGAGAGAGTGATATTTATATATAAGTGATTTAAATTGTTCGCTAGAGATACTATGCTTAAAAAAATTAAAAAAGCCCATCCATGAAAATACAAACAATAAGGGAGAATAAATGCAACCTTATCTTAACCCCGTGTTAGAAGAAAACTAGTTTCAAGTGCCCCATTAATGAAAATAAAAAAAAAATTAACTCAAGTAACGCATGCTTAAATTTATTCAATAAATCAAAAAACATGTCCGTTCTCATACAATCTGCCAATGATACATGCATGGTTCACTAAGTCAAAAGTCTTTTTCACATCCACTTTGGCACAAAGATAATGATAATATTTTTTTTCAATCTAATAATATTATACAAACAATAAAAAAAATATTGCCATTACATATATTATATTTTTTAATAATTAATTTAGCAAGAACTTTCTATCATATTAAATGTCATAATACATGAATGGTCTTGTCTTAACCATTCAATTCATTTTTATGGCAAAGCTCAATTACATATATAGTTCTTCAAAATTAATTGCCTACCCAAATAGACTCTTCGCTAGCAGGATTTGAGTAGGATTTAAGCTCTAATCAACATAAATTCTAAAGTTTTAAAAATCTAATGATCAAATTGAACGAATGATATCAAACATCCTATTAGACATTCAATTTGACAATAAGCTCAGCGAAATAATAATACAAAAATGATGATTCTAAATGTATTTTTTGAATTTAGCAATTCAAAAATTATGTCAACATTCATATTTTATTGGATAGATTTTTCAATGATATATTAATTATAATATATCTAAATAAAAAAAAATGTTATATCCCAAAAAAATAAAATGTTCTTAAATGAAATGCATGATGAAAGAATCAAAGATTCATAGATGAGCGTGCCCATTTATATTTTATTATTCTTCATTTGAATATAGNAATGCAACGTTATCTTAACCCCGTGTTAGAAGAAAACTAGTTTCAAGTGCCCCATTAATGAAAATAAAAAAATTAACTCGAGTAACGCATGCTTAAATTTATTCAATAAATCAAAAAAGATGCCCCTTCTTATACAATCTGCCAATGATACATGCATGGTTCACTAAGTCAAAAGTCCTTTTCACATCCACTTTGGCACAAAGATAATGATAATGTTTTTTTTTCGACCTAATAATATTATACAAACAATAAAAAAATATTGCCATTACATATATTATATTTTAAATAATTAATTTAGGAAGAACTTTCTATCATATTAAATGTCATAATACATGAATGGTCTTGTCTTAACCATTCAATTCATTTTTATGGCAAAGCTCAATTACATATATAGTTTTTCAAAATTAATTTCCTACCCAAATAGACTCTTCGCTAGCAGGATTTGAGTAGGATTTAAGCAGTAATCAACCTAAATTCTAAAATTTTAAAAATCTAATGATCAAATTGAACGAATGATATCAAACATCCTATTAGACATTCAATTTGACAATAAGCTCAGCGAAATAATAAAAAAAATTATGATTCTAAACGTATTTTTTGAATTTAGCAATCCAAAAATTATGCCAAGATTCATATTTGATTGGATGGATTTTTCAATGGTATATTAATTATAATATATCTAAATAAAAAAAAATGCTGTATCTCAAGAAAATAAAATGTTCTTAAAATGAAATGCATGATGAAAGAATCAAAGATTCATAGATCAGCGTGCCCATTTATATTTTATTATTCTTCATTTGAATATATTAAGTTCATTTGCATGGTACGAATCGAACTCTGTCTGCCTTAAAAGGCAAAACTTAAATATTTACCAAAATAGCGGTTGAAGATTTGGTGACGTATGATATCACTGATATGGACGGTTAGGATTCAAACTTAACGGCACTCACGAGTCTTTGACCGCACCTGTTGATTCAAATTCAAATACTAGGTTATCTTTACCGTTTGCCCGTTTCCATTTTAGATTGCAACGTTGGAAATTGAACAGTGTGCTAATGGCCCTTCGTTCTTTCTGTCTCTCTCTCAAGTAAGAAGGAGAAGCGGGGAGAAGGAAGAAGAAGGTAGAAGGCAAAGAAGGAAGAGCAGGAAGAATGGAGGAACCATCAAGACTCTCCTTTCGCAACGGCCGCTTGGCATCTAGAAAAGCCGAGGAAGCTGGTTGGCCCGCCCCTCTTTTTCCCTTCTTTTTGAATAACTGGCTTTGAAATCTTTGCTTGCCTGGTANCGAATCGAACTCTGTCTGCCTTAAAAGGCAAAACTTAAATATTTACCAAAATAGCGGTTGAAGATTTGGTGATGTATGATGTCACTGATATGGACGGTTAGGATTCAAACTTAACGGCACTCACGAGTCTTTGACCGCACCTCCTGATTCAAATTCAAATACTAGGGTATCTTTACCGTTTGCCCGTTTCCATTTTAGATTGCAACGTTGGAAATTGAACAGTCTGCTAATGGCCCTTCATTCTTTCTGTTTCTCTCTCAAGTAAGAAGGAGAAGCGGGGAGAAGGAAGAAGAAGGTAGAAGGCAAGGAAGGAAGAGCAGGAAGAATGGAGGAACCATCAAGACTCTCCTTTCGTAACGGCCGCTTGGCATCTAGAAAAGCCGAGGAAGCTGGTTTGCCCGCCTCTCTTTTTCCCTTCTGTTTGAATAACTGGCTTTGAAATCTTTGCTTGCTTGGTTTCGGCTATTTTCTATCAGAAATAGGGTTTTCTTTTGATCGGTTCTATATCTTAGTTCAGCCGTTAGGGTTTTGATTAATCTTTGAAGCTAGGCTGTTGCCGAATCTTCTGATCTTCAGAATTGATTGTTTCTCTGTAGAAACTATGTTAGGGTTTCTGTTCATCTCGTTTCTTCTGGGAGATTTTATTCACCTTCTTTATCTTCTTTGTGGATTCTGGCAGCTGGCCGGCGATTCCAAGCTGCGGCATGGCTGGAGAAGATGGTGGGTCCTTTAGACTTGTCTTCTCAGCCGTCGGAGCAAGAATTTGTGTCCTGTTTGAAGAACGGCCTGGTTCTTTGTAACGTCATTAATAAGATCCAGCCCGGTGCTGTTCCTAAGGTACGCTTCTCGGAAAAAAATATTACATCTGGACTCCGGATACATTTGGAGTCCAATGGTGAGGCGCCACATGTCAAGTGGGCCCCACCGCAATACACGTGACCAGTATAAAAGTGGTGGGAGTCATTTGACACGTGACGCCCCACCATTGAACTTTATATGCATCCATAGTCTAAATGAGTCCAGATGTAATATTTTTTTCCGCTTCTTGAGCCACATCAATGATAGATTGAGACATGACAATGTTTGGCAGATTGAGTGGGGGATATAAATGAGAATATTTATATAAATTTGTGTCAAAATTAGAAATGATTATGGTTTTAAGGAATTGTGTGTGAGAATGGCTTCTATTTAATATAAGGTAATCTACAATTTTAGTTGATTTCCATAAGTTGAAGGGATAAAATTAATGTCGACAGTGTTTGGTAGTACCTTTTAATTAGATGTATCACCGGATTTTAAAAATGCAAGAGTTTTGTAGATTTATGAGATTTCAGATTTATGGCGTTTGGTGGCACCTTCTTCGAACAGGATTTGTCACTTGATTCATGAAATCCAGCCAAAAGCAAAAAATGTACGAGTTCTGCAAATTTATGAATTTTCAGATTCAAGGTCCCAAATTTTACCAATCTGGGTTTACTAAAAATCCATAGAAATGATGGATTTAATGAATTTAAGATTTTTGTATTTACTGAATCCTACTAACGCTAAATCTTACTTGCAGCGAAACAACCCCCATTAAATTATTATAAAAAAAGGAAATTCATAAAAGATACCACAAGCAGTTAGGCTAAACCTGACAAAGACTAATATGATACTTTCTTCTATGTTGATTTTTTGTTCATAAGGCATTGCCTTACTGATGCACATTTTGAATTCTTGTAAGGTTGTCACAAACCAATCACTTGGTCTCACATGGGAGAATCAGACCCTACCTGCCTATCAATACTTTGAGAACATCCGCAACTTTCTTGTTGCTGTTGATGAGTTGAAGATTCCTAGTTTTGAAGCTTCGGACATTGAAAGAGTAAGAGTCTAAAACGAACCACTAAAACTAACTCTTGCTTGCTAATTTAGTACTCTTACTATTTGCTGTGATAGGATACTATGGAGGCTGGCTCAGTAGGAAGAATTGTTGATTGCATCCTAGGCTTGAAAGATTATCATGATTGGAAACAATTCAACAAGGGTAATAGCTCATGGAAATATGCAAAGTCCCCCATGGTTTCTCGCACTAAAGCCGGTATTCATTCGAGTGTGCCAGCTATAAGCTCCTCAGTCAGATGTTTAGACATGTCAGCAAAATCTGAGAAGAAGATTGATGATCAAGCGATTCAAGGTTTACATTTTTTTTAATTTTTATTTTCTGTTGAAGTGATGATTGAAAGGATAGGTAATTACTCTTAAAAAGTTTGGTTGATTGTTTGATGAAGTACTAAGTGCAAATAGGATTTTGCTAAGCTAGAAAACCTTAAATTAGTTGGTTTTGGTTCAATTCCTTGTGTGCAAGAACAGCACTTGAATCATTTAATCCATATTGGTTTTTTTTTCTTCTTTTTCCAGGCAAAGTGGATTCTCTTATACAAGCAATGGCTGATATCTTGTCCAGTTCAAAAGAAAATATTGATCAGAATATCTTTGATTCGTGGCTAAAAGGAACAGTGGTAACTGCTTGGAGATGTTAATCCTATAGATTAGATGTTGTTTTGATGCATTCAAGTTCTATATTCATTCATGAATTTTCATTCAATTACAGGATCCTGTGAAGCTTTTTAACAGAATCATCTCAAGTTGCCTGCAAGAACAAAGGGTATACAGATACATAAAGTTTTAGTTCCCTAATGTAAAAAATTTGATCAAAATCTATCTTCCCTTCTAAGATTATACTTTAATATATTCTTGATTGCTGACTAGGATTACGACTCATAAAGGAACAATTGCAAGCATTTGAAGGGCCATTGATAGGAGGTTGATGTTGAAAAAAAAAACAATATTTCATGTCAATGCTTAGATTTTGTTATTGTTTGAATAAATTCAAGCACTCAATTCTGAAAACACAACATGCATAAAAAACAATTCCACCCAAATCCTATTTTGTCCATGCTCTTAACATAAGTTTTATCACCATGTTTACATTTTAGTCCTTTTAGTTTGTGCCCATAGCAATGCTCTCTTTACATTCACCCACATTACTAAAATTTATTTGGAAGAAAAGGGAGAATCAAATATATTATTTACATGATTGTGCGAATAAACTTTATTTTGTTGCTTTTTCAGGCTTGCAAATGTTTACTCTTATGTTTCACACGTTCTTCTGTATCACCAACTTATGCTCTACCATCAACAATCGGCATTAGACATCTATTAAATTTGCATGCTATATGTACAGTTAAACTTAGGTGAAGAATCTGTAGTGGAAAGAGATACAGCATTAGATGCTTGCAGCTTGAATAATTCCTGTAAGGTATAAAATACTTTTCCTCTTCATCAGCCTAAAATTCTCTCGAAAACTCAAATAATATATCCATGGATTCATGATTGTCTTTGTGTTCTGCAAGAGAATTTGAAAAAAATAGTGATTTGATTAAGAATAAGTTGAAAAGTATATTAAATAAATACGCTGAAAATTCTATTGGTGATTTTAGTTCTATAATATGCAGAATTGCAGCTTTTGCTTTGGGAAGACATCTTGCAACCACTTGCAGCTTTTGGAGTCCCAAGAAACTGAACTAGAGGTATTCTATTACCTACTCTTACATATAAACTACATGTACCAACCTATAACTTATTCATTTTCGACAATAGCAGAAAATTAGCTCACTGTGGCATAGAACGGAAAGAGGATGATTTGTTATGCTTCAAAAAATACAAACTAATTTGCAACGATTTGTTATGCTTGGTTTGGGGTTCAAGTTCAGGCATTGTAAAAAAACACAAACTAATTTGCAATAATTGGCAGCGAAGGTTACTTGGTTGTTGTATATCCAACTTTCTCTATTAATGGCATATATCTTGATTCATACCAAATATAAGTTATAATGTTATTTGATTTTCAAACTACTTATCGTACCAAGGACAACTTTTGTAACCATGGATCTTTGGCTTTAGTTCGTCTGACGAAATATCAAGTGAACCAACTCAAGTCACCACCCTCTTCACAATGATGCACAGTTCGCCGCTCTGTTCAAGCAATGACAACACTATTACAATTCTACGATGGTTAATCATTACAGACGCTTCCAAAATGTTCGACTTTCTTCATGTTAGTGTCTATTGCATTCCACTATTTCATGAATAAAAGTGAATCCCCACAAAATGCTGTGGGTATTTTTGGCAAATCGATTCAAGAGATGCTGCAAACACTTAATGCAAATGTTGTTGCCAATCTTGCCTACAATGTTGTACATTATTTATGTGGCATCTCTAGTTGCAGCCATTGCCATTGGTCAATTATTGATCAAATAGATCAACCTAAGCTTGGATAGATCCGAGCACTTATCGATTGGAAATGTGTCACCAATGGACACTGGCTTAACATCATGTCACTTTTTGTGCTTCTTCCTGTCAAATATTGTAATAATCAATGAAAAACATGTTGCCCTAGTCTTCTGAAGATAAAATGCAACAAACAACAAATCATTAGCCCTTTTTGAAGCTAGATGGGATTCGTATCATTGAGGATGGCTTATTAAGTTTGTGCTTCCCTTAATTAGTATTTACTTGAGCGCCCCTCACTTTGTCATTCTAATTGCCCATGGCGTAAATTTATATTCACGTCTCTCTAGTTTCTTGGAGGTGGATCACCATACTATTTTTTTTTATTGAGAATAATGGATCCTAATAAATGGGCAAGACCTTGATGTTTTTCTCATCATGGAGATTTTTCACATAGAAAATGTTTAGTTAATGTCATAGGATAAGTGATATCGGAGTTAACATAAATCATAATAGATAAAATAATATTATTACTAAAAGCAAATAAATTACTACAATCAACACACTTGAAAGAGAAAAAACACGCACACAGAAATCTGAAATGTGGCAAATGACAGCACCAACTCAAAATAGGGTGCATCTCGGGATGGTAGTAGTGATTGGCAAGGGTTTGGAAGATGGTGGCATGGTGGACTAGGTGGTTGGGAAGCTGAAAACAACAAGCCAATGACTTCTTGTGTTCCGGAAAGGAAGTGCGAGACATATATCAATGTGGAACGATTGTTCGAGATGATGGAAGCAACCTGAAACAACAACGACAACAAAGATGAAGTGTTGGAACAACGAGGAATTGAAAAAGAAGGGGGCCATGGCAACAAGGATGGAGGGCTGTAACAGTGACGGGAGATGCAGTGGACTGCCAAACAGCCAAAGGAAGGCAAACCTAGGTGGGAGTAGCGAGGAAAAAGGGCTGGAACAACAGCGACAACGAAGATGAAGTGTTGGAACAGCTAGAGTAAAAAGAGAGGGATGGAATGGCCATGGCAGTGAGGATGGAGGGCTGGAATGGTGATGGGGGGCACAGTGGACTGCCAGACAGCCAAAGGAAGGCTACCCTAGGCAAGAGCAGTGAGTAAAAAAGGGTGGACAACGAGGAAATATAGGAAAACAACAAAAGGGCTGCTGTCGGAGGCGCTACAGCAAGGGGGAATGCATGGCACTGAAGCGGGAGTGATGCGAAGGAGTTGGGGAAAGGTTAACACCATTTGGAAACCAAGATGAAGCCGAAGCATCACCCGGAAACATATTATATAACTCTTGAAGGGAAGAAGAGACAATAATGAATTTCATGATACAAATCACACAAAACTAAATATAACATTAGCAATACGAAATATATAATAAGAGAATAACTGCGAGTGGCTCATGAGGACTAGCCCACTCCTTCGAAGGGAGAAAACCTGGGCACGTTTGGTTCAGACAAAGCACACAAAACTAAATATAATATTAGCAATACAAAATATATAATAAGAGGATAACGGGGAGTGGCCCAAGAGGATTGGCCAACTCCTTGGAAGGGAGAAAACCTGGACCGGTTTGGTTCATACAAAGCAACGGGTCTCACAGAATCGTTTGTGTGTAGGACCCGATCACGTGTTTGTATTGCCCTATACCTGGAAGACTGACGAGGGTCTCCCACATGATGTGGGTCTTTCACAAGAGCAATACAAAATATATAATAAGAGGATAACTGGGAGTGGCCCAAGAGGATTGGCCAACTCCTTGGAAGGGAGAAAACCTGGACCGGTTTGGTTCATACAAAGCAACAGGTCTCACATAATTGTTTGTGTGTAGGACCCGATCACGTGTTTGCTTGTGAAAGACCCACATCATGTGGGAGACCCTCGTCAGTCTTCCAGGTATAGGGCAGCTTCGACCTCATCCGTCGAAGTTTCTAGCTCATCGTAGTATAGTGTAAAATGGACCTTATGTAAGTTTCAACTAAGTCGCTCTTGCAAGCATTGTCATTCCAAAACACATCCTGATAGAATAAATACTCATCCACCTTTGGCACAACTTGAGATGGAGCTACATAATGACGTAGATTCTCTCGAGCTAACTTCCAAGCAAGTAGATCTATAATTTGCTTCTCCCACTAGTACTTTGTTAGATGTATCGGATAAGCAAGTCTATCCCACCTGTCTGACCATTTGGCGCCCGATACACCACTGAACTGAATTTAATAACCAAATGCCTCCACATGGTCTTCCATTCGTAGTTCAATAAATCTTCATCTATGATATGTTGGACCTCCCTTAATAGCGCACTCGGGAAGTAGACTATATATCTAAAAAACTGAAGCATCACCGGGAAACATAGTAAACAACTCTCGAAGAGAAGAAGAGACATCGATGGTTTTCCCGGTTTAAAACATACAAAACTAAATATAACTTCAGTAATACAAAATATATAATAAGAGGATGACTAGAAGTGGCCCAAGAAGACTGGTCGTCTCCTCGAAAGGGAGAAAACCTGGACAAGTTAGGTTCAGACAAAGCAATGGGTCTCACAGAATTGTTGAAGTTGTGGTTCAACTCTTGAAGAGAAGAAGAGACATCGGTGGTTTCCCGATTTAAAACATGCAAAACTAAATATAACTTCAACAATACAAAATATATAATAAGAGGATGACTAGAAGTGGCCCAAGAAGACTGGTCGTCTCCTTGGAAGGGAGAAAACCTGGACAAGTTAGGTTCAGACAAAGCAATGGGTCTCACAGAATTGTTGAAGTTGTGGTTCAACTCTCGAAGAGAAGAAGAGACATCGATGGTTTTCCAAATTTAAAACATACAAAACTAAATATAATTGCAGCAATACAAAATATATAATAAGAGGATGACTAGAAGTGGCCCAAGAAGACTGATCGTCTCCTCGGAAGGGAGAAAACACGGACAAGTTAGGTTCAGACAAACCAATGAGTCTCACAAAATTGTTGAAGTTGTGGTTCTTCCCCTCTGTCTAACTATTTGGCGGTGGGTGTACGACTAAAGTGAATTTAATGCCCAAAGGACTCTATATGACCTTCCAGATGTAGCTTAAAAGCTCTGTAAGGACTACTCAGGAAGTAGATTATATATCTGAAATTAAAAAATTGTATTATCTGAAGTTTCCCCGAGTTTGGTATCAACTCCTCAAATTCACTACCCTTTTGGACATCCAATGTTAGTTCTATTGATGCTCCCCTCAATGCCTGCAAAAAGATAGTTTGAAGCACCACAACCTCATATTCTGCATAAACACCCATTAACTCAAACTCACTCTATTCTAGAACAACTACTCTTAACTCAATCGGAGACCCTTTCATAAGTTTAAGCTTGGATCATTCATGTCTCTTACTTCTCAAATAGAAGTTAAGAATTCTCTCTAAAATTTTTATCTTCTCTTGTCTCACTATTTATTATTCAATTACTCCATGCTCCATGAAATAAATCATTTTTATGGTTGTGCAATATAATTCAACATGTCCAAATTCATGACAGTTAAAATACTTTCTGACTGAGGCAGATTAAAGAATACTGGTTCACTCCACCTGTTCTCTACTTTGAATCAATTTCTCCTCAAGGCGGGGTTGGCTTGAATTTCCCCCTAGGTGTTCTTTGGTTGCCCGGTGATCTTGTCTCTCCACTTTTGAAGCTGGGGTCAGAACATCCGATCTGTAATGAGCTGGTAGGTACTGGCGTTGCTTCTCTCGTTTCATCTTTGGACCAAGTAATTATCTTATTTTTCCCTCATCCTATCGTATGTGCTTCAAACTTTCCCACCAAAATAACACACTCTTTAAATTATTGTTAGCTATTTTCACCATTTTGTCAAGTAGAATGTCTTGATACTTTAAGAAAATTTCCATAATCTAAAGCTACCCGATGAACTCATATGGGTTTAAGTGGTTGGCAAATGTGGAAAATTCACCTCTATTTTAAAATTATGGTTTATCGAATATTTCAGATCTTTGGGGTAGAGGTTCTTCATCCCTGACATCCGTATGGTGGAAGAAATTAATTTCATTCTTTCTATCGGGCAAGTCACCGTTGCAGTTATGGGTGACCCTTTTGGATCGCCTTCTATAGAATGAAGCAAACCTATATTGCAGTTGGAGGACTTCCTGCCACATATTCTTCATGGATCCTACACATCTTTTTGCAGATTTCTCATAAACGACGTCATAATATTTCCTCCCGTTCAGGTCTCTGACAATTGTCTCTTCAGTGGCATGGTTAGGGTTTAGGAGTGGGTAGGTGAAAGGTGTGTAAGGGTGAGTAGAGTGAGAGAAAATATTTGGGTGGAGTTAGAGTGAATGAAAAGGGGGGATGCTAGAAACCTTAAGATAATACTAGAGTAGGGCAAGCTCTAATATCAAATGATATTTGAGTCAAATAAAACCATAATAAAAAAAACAATTATTATTACTGAAAATAAAAAAGTGGTTACAACCAACACACTTGAAAGAGAAAATCTAATACACACATGGAAATCTAAAATGCGATAAATGGCAACACCAACTAAAACTAGTGTGGATTTTGGGTTAGTGGCGGTGAGATCGAGGAGGGTTCAGAAGGTGGTGAGATGATGGACGAGAGTTGATTGGCAAGCTGAAAATAATAAAAGATAATGGCTTTCCGGTTTCCAGACAGCAAGTACACGACAAATATCGACGTGGCACGACTGCCCGGGGTGATGGCAGCAAAGGGGACTTGAAACGGATGGAGGGCTAGAACAACAAGGCATCGAAGATAGAAGGTTGGAGCTGCAATGGCAGTGAGGATTGCGAGGGCTGGAATGGTGATGTGTAGTGTGATGGACAACCAAACGACCAAAGGAAGGCTATCCTAGGTGGGGCAGTAAAAAAAGGGTTGGACAGTGAGGAACTGCAGGAAAACAACAAAAGGACTTTTGTTGGGGTGAATGTGTGGCAGCGAAGTAGAAGGGATGTGAAGGGAAAGGTAACATCACTTGCAGACTAAGATACAACCGAAGCACCACCTGGAACCTTAGGATAGAGTCCTTGAAGAGAAGAAGAAACATCGGCAGGTGTCCCAATACAAAACGCACAAAAACTGAGGATAAAACATCAGAAATATAAATATAACAAGAGGATAACTATGAGTGGCCCAAAAGGACCGACCAACTCCTCAGAAGGGAAAAAACCTGGATGGCTTGGTCCAGGCAAAGCAGCGGGTCGGTGAAATCGTTCGCATGCGAGACGCAATCCCGCTTTCACTTCCAGACGACCCGCATCATGCGGGGGACTCTTCCTCACCAGTAAAATATTGTAAGACTCTCTTATCCTTACATAACATGGAAGTCTCTTTTAACAAGCAAAAATGCATACCACAATGCCAAGAATGTTTTAGCACTTTAATTAGCAAATCTAGTTAATTCATTAAATTTAATGCATTGCTTCTTAAATTTCTATGAAGTTTTGAATATGGTATTTTTAATGCTTCTAATGAACACAATGCATTACTTAGTCTGTTCTAGTTATACTGTTTCCAAGTTGAATTCATGAGCTGATGTGCATTATGAAGAATCTAAACTGGTGTATTCATGGGTGGTGTATTTTTGTAAGAGTATCCAAAGTTCAAAAGTCAAATATATAATTTGTCAGTTTAATTATGGCCTACAAAATTCATGTTGTCCTCTCACTTTAGGACATTGTAATTTACACTGTGGAAGGCTTGGCTAATGATTTTGCTTTAAAATGCTTTGAGCAATTTTGTATATTCACCCCTTACAATTTTAGCGCAAGAGGAGTTTTTTTGGCATTGCTTCATCAGAGGCAAAATCACTTATTTCATTTGTTGACATTTCTTTTACTAAAATGGCATTAGATGTTTTCTAAATCTCCATGGTTTCCAGGAAATCAAAGCCTTGCTGTCAAAATCCAAGTTAGAATTTGCTGCACTTCAATCCCAAGTGCAAAATGATTTGATACAAATAGGTTCGACAATTTAAGAACATTTGAGTTTATAGTTTGCCTTATATCTATGACGCTAATGCTGAGTTAGCACCATTATTTACTTCAAAAGCAGAGCCTTGAGAAACTTTTTTATTGAAAAAACAGCCCAAGTAATTGTATTATTTCTTATCGATGTTTCTTGCACATGATATAATTGTTTTTTATCATTCATGTAGGAAACCAAATAGAGGGGCTCTCTGCCGCCGCTATGGGTTATCATCGAGCTGTCGAAGAAAACAGAAATTTGCATAATATGCTTCAAGAATTGAGAGGTTTGTGCATTTATTGGGGAAATCCAGGAAATATAAATATCAGAGTGAAATTCTCATTATATGTACCTTCAGGAAACATTCAAGTCTTTTGCAGAGTCCGCCCAGTCTTTGTAGCAGGAGCCAAAAGTTCAATAGATTACATCGGAAATGATGGTACATTGATCTTACTTGATCCACTCAAGGCACAAAATGTGCGTAAGACTTTCCAGTTTAATAAGGTTTTTGGACCTAACGCAACTCAAGGTAAGTTGATCTTGTTTGTCTGGTGCTTTAGGTTTCATTATTATCATAATCTTGACCTTATGTGGTTGAACCATCAGAGGAGGTCTACAAAGAGACTGAATCCTTAATCCGATCAGTGATGGATGGCTATAATGTGTGCATTTTTGCTTATGGTCAGACAGGTTCTGGCAAAACATACTCTATGGTAGGGTGGTCAATTATACTGCCAACACATTTATACTTCAATACTTCAGCTTTAAAGATACTTTCCTTGCATATTTTTTTCTTGCTAGTGTGGCCCAGAAAAAGGATCTGCTAAAGATATTGGAATAAACAGCAAAGCTCTTAATGATATCTTCCAAACATCCTGCATTAGAGAGGATATCAAGTATGAGATTCAAGTTCAGATGATTGAGATATACAATGAACAAGTGCGTGATCTTCTTAGCGAGGAGACTTCAACAACAAAATATCCTTTGATGCACATTATACTCTTATTCTAAAATGATTGGTTTGTACAATTTTTTTCCCAACAAACTAAATTCTTGTAATCCTTAGCCAATTCTACGCTGGAGATTCGAAATTGCTCAACAAATGGTGGTTTAAGCCTTCCTGATGCCACCATGCACCGTGTAAAGTCAACTAGCGACATCATGAATTTGATGAAAGTAGGAGAAAAGAATCGCGCCTTCAGTTGCACTGCAATGAACAACAGAAGCAGCCGATCTCATAGGTTCTCGCTTTAATATATTTTAAGAGAGGCTGTTTAGTTCACTGATCATATTCTTCTATATAAATATGTGAACGATATTTATTTGTTTTATTTTATCGAAACACAAATTAAATGGCACATAGATGTCATGCTATCTAAATACTAAAGTAACAATAAATCACGGTGTTTGATGGATAACTATGCCGCATTTTGATAGTACTAATACTTAATGACACCAACTAGACCGAATAGCCCAATTTAATTTTCCACTAATTGCATAAATGGCAACTGTTTTCTAATATTAGAATCTATGTGCAGTGTATTGACAATTCATGTGTGCGGTAGAGATGTTATGGGAAACACACTACAAAGTTGCCTGCATTTGGTAGACCTTGCAGGGAGTGAGAGGGTGGATAAATCAGAAGTTACTGGAGATAGATTGAAGGAGGCGCAACATATCAATAAGTCCCTTTCTTGTTTGGGAGATGTTATTGCAGCTTTGGCTCAAAAGAGTTCACATATTCCATACAGAAATAGCAAGCTCACTTTATTACTACAAAACTCCCTAGGTTCCAATTTGATTTACTATGACCTAGAATTTTTTACAATGGAATTAAACATTCTATTTAGCTAATTTCTTTCCTTAAAATACTGATTTTAGGAGGACATGGAAAGATGTTAATGCTTGCTCATGTAAGTCCAGAAGCTGAGTCATATGGAGAGACGATCAGTACCCTGAAGTTTGCACAGAGAGTATCCACAGTAGAGCTTGGTGCTGCTCATGTAAACAAAGAAAGCAGAGAAATTCATGATCTCAGAGAACAGGTAAAGCTTTCATTCAGCACTTTAAACGTTTTGATACTAGTGTGCAGAAGTTATTTTAGGTTCAGATGTGCTTCCTAAGGGTTCATTTAGTTGCTTTTAGACTTTAAATATATTTTGAAGATTGAAAAATTTGTTTCCACTTTAAATAAATTTTGAAGACTGATAATTTTGTTTCCACTTGCCTTGTGTGTAAAAAAGAAATTATTACATTGGAGGTTAAAAACTATGTTAATTTCTAATTGCACCGAATATATATATATATATGAAATCTAAAATTCTAGCAATTGGTGAAATGTTTTCTAATTACAAACAACCAAATGAGTCCTAAACAAAGATTCAGTCCTACTTTTTGTTCAAGCATATTGTGCATCACTTCTACATATTTCTTAAACACAAGAATATACCTTATGCTTAAACACTTGTATAGATGGCTATGGTTTCGTAGAATGAACTGCCTAGCTTTCATTTCCATTAAAACAACGCATATAAACTAAATATATGATTCAAAAAATTTATGTCTATAGGAACATAATTCTTTTCAAAGATAATTATCATATGTTTTTAATTTCCCCAGACAATTTCATTTGGACTACTTAAATGTTGAAATGTTTTCTAATTACAAATAACCAAATGAGTCGTGAGTAGATTGCTATAGTTTTGAAGAATGAACTGCCCAGCTTTCATTTCAGTTAAAAGCAACACATATGAGCTAAATATATGCTTCAAAAAAATTTTATTTTATAGCAACATAATTCTTTTCAAAGAAAATTATCATATATTTTTAATAAGCCTGGACACGTTCATTTGAACTACTTAAATGTTGATAAAAATTTTAATACAGATGAGGGACAAAAGGGGAATAACACGGAGAGCGGGAGAGATAAGGAAGGAAGAAAAGAAAAGGCAGTGGTCAAAATAAAAATATTCTCAATTCTTATTCAATATTCATTCAATATGTTAACCTAGACCTAAGNAAATCAGTTGAATCATGTGAGTACAGTTCTTCAGCTTTGCCACCACATAACTATGTGCTATTAAGTTAACGTATATGTTCAAAGTCTGATTTCTTCCTGGAATTCTTTCTGCATTGTTTTTAAATTTAGGATGAAAACAATAAATTTTAGTTCTATTTGAATTTAGCTAACTAGAACATTGAAATTCAAAATCCTGATCATATTTGATGATTGTCAACCTAAAGCTTTACAAGGGTAAGGGTGGAAAGGGTTTATGTTAATCCTACCAATAACTAAGTGGCAAAGAAAATGGAGCACGAAGTTGCTTGAGTTGACAATTGCTCGAGTATTGATCCATAATAGAAACTATACACAATTAAAAGAAGAAATTTAGCTCTACAATTCATCATAATAAGTTCACGTACAGTGATTGATGTAGTGGTATTCATGAACACATGGATTGATAAGGTAGCATGCAAGGAGCCAATTTAGCTATTATTCATGGAGTTCAAATTTCAGTTAATTATATTCATTGATATCCTACTTTAAATTGATGTTGTTTAGCAAAAAAAAAATCAATTTGTATGCAAGAATATGATGGCTTTATTTGCCCATTGCTTTCGTAAATATGTCTGCAATTTAAAAGATTGTGGAGATGTGAAGAAGAGAAATAATATGAGCATCAGCTATGAATGACAATCAACTTCAATATGCTTAGTCCTCTAATGATACACCAAATTGGCAACAAATTAAATAGCACTTCTATTGTCAGTATATAGAGGAGTGGAGACTTTCTTGAGAAAATCAAGTTTGGATAGTAGTACACATAGTCAGATAATTTCTAACATGATGCAGACATTGCACTATATTCAAATTATATGGATGATTTAGACACAATGAGATAATTTCTTACTCTTCGTGAGATCAAAAAAGAAACAAAAGATATGCGTCATTCTGCAACTAATCGGCAAGTATTGTGAAACTAATCATGTTTGCATATTATATCCCACCAATTAAATACAAGAATCACATGGACAGGACAGGCCATGGCTTGGTGTTCCAATGAGATAACGAATAATTTAATATAAGGCAGCTAAATGTAAGTGATGTAGGAATTCTTCATTATTTGACATACTTATTGAATTAAAAAATAAATAAAAGTTGAGTAATAATTTCAATAATAGTCAAATAATTTAAACTAACTATCAGCTGTCTTTATGTGGTGATATTAGAGAGGTCTCCTTGATACAATATTTTTTGTTTAATTCTAATGGAGTATATATAGAGAATATTTATACACATGGCCAGATAATTTTAAATACATGCTGAACTAAACAGATCCTTTGTATATAGTTATATTGATTTAGAAAATTACCAAGCAATTGGTATGTTCTTTCAAACCTAAGAAGTGAGCGAGGACCATAGAATTTTTTGTATGAAATATGGCTTGAAGGTGTTATTGAAGATTAATAAGCATAGAAAAATTTATCTAAGTAATGACAATGTCATCAACATAAACAGAAATATAACATTCCACAAGATGTCTTATAGGAAAAATAATAATGAATAATATTTGTATGATGTAAAAGAGTGATTGGATGGGGTTGATCAAAATTTACTGAATCATGCACAAATAGCCTAATTCAAACCATATAAAAAACGTTTTAATTTGCATACTTGTAGGAGAAACTATAGATACCCTAGGAGAAACTTTCATGTAGATTTCTTTCTTAAGATTGACATAAATGAAAGTATTTCGTTGCATTTATCCAAGGAAGTGGTCATCCTTGTGAAGCAACAATGAGATAATCATTTTTATTATGGTCCCTTTTGTTGTAAGAGCAGATGTTTTTCATAATCAATTCCATATTCATTATTATTACCAAGGGCAATTAATGTTTTGTAATAATCCATAGTGATCGAGTAAAATCATTTGAATCCTGTGATTTTAATATTTGAAGGAAATTGAACAATATTTAATGTATGGCTATTCTCTAGAAACTGAAATTCTTTAGCCATTGCTTCTTTGTAATAGTCATGTTTAGGTAGATTGATGTGAAACTCATGCCAATTTGGAGGATTAGAAATTCGATAACAGGATTAAGGAATCATGATTGAATATTTCAACTTATGTTGTGGATCAATTCGTGTGATTTCAAGGTGACGCATTAATTGACAAAGGCTCAAGCTCTGGTAGAGTTGGATAATTTCTTTCATATACAAATTCTAGTTTGAATATTTCAAAATTAGGATTTTGGTCATCAAAATGAAAAAGAATATAGATTTTTAATGAAGGTTCAATACTAATGGAGAAAAAGAATTAGTATTTAATGAGTACAGCATGGTGAGATTTAAAATTTTTTTGAAGACTTAATCATAACATATATAGCCTTTGTGAGAAGTGTTATAGTCATAAATATACATTTAACATATTGAGTTGAAAATTTATAATGTTTATGTATTGCTAGATGAACAAAATAAACACAAATAAATGTGTATAAATTGTTGTAGTTTGCATATTTTAAATATAGATTATAATAAGACTGTTAAGTCCAATGATTCGAGAGAGTAAGCAAAATTAATGACTCCACCCAAGACTTAAGCAAAACCAAAGGATTCTAGTAACAAGATTCGAAAAACATCTACATAGGGCTATAAATGAGCCAATGCACTCAATGAACAACTTGAATTCGGCTGGATTAATGTTCGATCATATTTGTTCAAATTAGTAGATAAACAAGTTTGAATATTTTTTAAAGCTCAAAGGTTAAATGAACCAAATTTAAACACTATGCATAGTGTTAAGGAATCATGATTGCAATTGCATTAGCTAACTTATGTTGTGGATCAATTTGTGAGATTTCAAGGTGACACATTAATTGACATAGTCTCAAGCTCCGGTAGAGTTGGATGATTTCTTTCATATACAATTCTAGTTTGAATAATTTAAAATTAGGATTTTTTTCCACAAAATGAAGAAGAATATAGATTTTTAATAAAGGTTCAATACTAGTGGAGAAAAAGAATTAGTATTCAATGAATATAACATGACGAGATTTAAAAATTTCTGGAGACTTGCTTGATCATAACATATAAAGCCTTTGTGAGAATTGTTATAGTCGCAAATATGCATTTAACATATTGAGTTGAAAATTTATGATGTTCATGTGTTGCTAGATGAACAAAATAAACATACTTAAATGTGTATAAATTTTTATAGTTTGCATATTTTAAATATAGATTATAATAAGACTTAAGTCCAATGATTCGAAAGAGTAAACTAAATTAATGATTCAACTCAAGATTTAAGCAAAACTAAGGATTCTAGTAACAAGATTCGAAAAACTTCTACGTAGCGCTATAAATGAGCCAATTCACTTAATCAACAACTTGAGCTCGACTGGATTAATGTTCGATCATATTTGTTCAAAACAGTAGATGAACATGTTTAAATATTTTTTAAAGCTCAAAGGTTAAATGAACCGAATTTAAACACTACTCATTTTTTTATGTTCACAAACTCATTTGTTGTTTAACAACTTGTTAAATATTCTATATTTATATGATATTTTATTTAAATAAAATTTGATTAATTAAACCTTATAAATTATGGTTAACATCAATATTTATATAAATTTAATACAATTGCTTCTTATTTTTTTATTTCAATGAATTCTTTTTTTTAGTACATATTTATATAATTTGATTGTGAGAAAGTTGACAGACAACTCCTATATCATCTTATTTCTTTGGTATAAACAAAGTAGATAATAATTCCAAAATTTATTCTTTTGCTTATTTATTTAGATTTATAAAAATATTTATTAAAAATTTATATGAAAAATCAAGTACTCATTCAAACTTTTAGCATGCTTACTATCTCGTTGAAGTAATTGTTCAAATTTATATAAACAAGCCAAGCACAAAGTCAAGTATAAACTGAGTATAATTATTAAAAGATTTAAGTACTAATAAATATGTGAAAACTCAGCTTAAGCTCGAATTGAACATGAATAACTTATGATACGACCAAGCCAAAATCAATTCATGACATACCCGGCTTGACTCTCACTCGAGTACAACACTACATATAGGAGGTGAAAAATTTTATACTTCGCAACACATATTTTTTGAAGTATATAGGGGGATGATATATATTAAATAATTTTCTTATTTAAAAAAGTCAAGAAAGTTAAAAAGAAATATGTTCCTCTCCAAAATCTCATCTCAATATTTTGATGTGAAATAAAAATTGCGTCTCAATATAGATTAAAAAAAAATTAAGTTAAAAAATACTTTGGACTTTTGATGGTGAAAGTAAATCAAGGTGTATTTGCTCATGACGAAAGTTATAAAATATTGATAATTTGCTCATGATTTTACAAGAGTGACACCCCATACAATATTATAGATCAAATCAAAATAATTTTCAGCATGACTACCATGTAATGAGAAAAAAAGATGTTTTTTTCCTAATTTTGATGTTACCCAATCAAGTGAAATAAAAGAAGTTGATTTTTCTTTCATAATAAACTTGAGTTTATTATGTGAAATAAAATAAAATAAAGTTAGGAAGACTTAATCTTTAATATTTATGCTAGAGACCATGATTTTGATCTTAGTATGGGATAATGCATAACACCTTTGAAATGAATAGCTACAAGGGAAAAACTTCTCCAACTTTAGATCATTTCATAAGTAGTTTGTTAGTCTCCTAATCTTGCTAAGTGCAGCTATCACAAAAAATTAGACCTCACAATTGCTATCAATCAATTTTTCTATTGAGATGAGTTCTTTGAGACCATAGGAGACTTGAGGACATCTTTCATAATATAATTAATATCTTCAATATCTTTGATAGGTAATTGACTTTCATTAATAATTTGAATAGATAATGATCCATGATATCATTGGAAATTGTGAATGAGACATGAAATAACTAGTCATAAGATTAGAAACATCATAATTCACAAACCAGGTGTCGGCAGTATTTTTGGTGTGGGGTTTGCCCGTAAGAAGCTGTCGGTCATCGAAATTGAAATCTCGTTGCCCGCTTCGGAAGGACGTTAAAAAAAATTAGTTTTGAAAAATATGGAGTTAAACTGACCCCATAATTTTCATAGTTTAGATGAAAGAGCACTTTACCTCAAATCATGTATTTATCCTGAAGGATGAACACAAGAATTGAGGGTGAAGCTCGATCAAATAAACTAGAGAAAGTTATGACATC